>JAQFVV010007657.1:0-68255 GCA_028023455.1 Epiperipatus broadwayi
CATATCTGAATATATATATAATTAATATTGATATAGTAATAATATATGATAATTAAGTCTCATTGCTTGTATGCTGTATTCAGTTGTGGAGACATCGAACACATACAAAACTATATAGGTATAATAAGCTAACTAGAAAGCTTCATATTTTATGTAAAAAAAAAACAAAAACATAAAAAAGTAAAAGTGTAATATATTTGAAAGCATGAAATAATATATATTTTTAAAAAGTCGTACCTTTGGGAAGAAATTAAATTAGCAACAGTAAACAGAATTCTATAATAAATTGATAGCAATTGCCAGAAATATATCCATAAAAACTTAAATCTAAAAATTTATCATCTCCACATAATAAATAATGGTAATAAATGCAAATTCATAAAGTGACAGAAAAGCTCCAAGCAAAACTGTTCATTTAAAGAAATTTGCATAGGCTTTGAAGATTAATTTTTGGATAGAGCAAATATAATTCTGCAATAAAATGAAATAGGAAAATAAAGAATCACATAAAAAATTATAAATATGTAAAGTGAGTAAATAAACTATAAATATATATATTTTTTCTGATTTAATGTGGTAAACAAATGTTAATGAAATCATACACAGAAAAGGTAGGTTTTTAAAAATATTCAGATTTTTTAGTAGCATGGGACATGTATTGACCAATATAAAAAAAAATATTTTAAAAGCAAAATGAAAATAAATCTACATGGAAACACTACATGCAAGAAATATTAATATATTTGAAAACAAAACTGCTGATAACTGATAATTAAATGATAGACAAATTGAAATTGGCCACTCACTCATGGAAAGCAAAGTAATTTTGTCCCATCATGGCACTCAGAAACATCAATAATCAGAGCTTCACTTTGTTATCATAAATTTTAATAGTAGAATCTTATTAATTTCATTTTTTAAAATGAATACTTTTGCAAACTTTTAAATAAAATAAATAGCTTTATTCATTTAATAAATATCTGGTAATGAAACATGCATAGAAAAGATCCTTTTTTTAAAATATTCGGCTTTTTTACTGCCTAGCATGCTTTTGATATAACATGTATATCATATTTATGGCTTATTAGAGACTATGAATATATACATGTTATATCAAAAGCATGCTAGGCAGTAATAAAGCTGAATATTTTTAAAAACCTATCTTTTCTATGTATGTTTTCATTACCAGATATTTATTACGTGACTAGGGCTATTTATGTTATTCAAAAATTGGCAAATGTATTCATTTAAAAAAATGAAATTAGTAATGCTCTACTATTAAAATTTATGACAATAATTTGAAGTGAAGCCTGATTGTTGATGTTTCTGAGTGCCATGATGGGACAAGGTTACTTTGCTTTCCATGAGTGAGTGGCTAGTTTATATAATTTTAAGTGTCATGTTGTCTATCATTTAATTATCAGTTATCAACAGTTTTGTTTTCAAATATATTAACATTTTTTTTGCACGTAATGTTTCCATGTAGATTTATTTTGGATTTGTTTTTAAAATCATGTTTTTATATTGGTCAAAAAAAATGCAAAAATGTTAATTTAAAGAAATTGTAAACTTTGGCTGCCAGAACTTTTTTGATGAATGTCATCCAACATTATAACATTAGAACTCACGACAATACTTGAATCTAGACAGCTGTTGCTGTAACTTCTGTTTGCAATGACAGAATAGAGGTACATCTTTGCTTCCCATGATGTGCACATACCCCTATGATATACTCTGATGAATGGTTAACTGAAACAAATTCAACTGACAATAACCAGCAGTCTTCTTTTTAGATATATTTACACTTTTTGTAGAAGACTTGCTTTAGATTTGTTTTCAAAATACATTATTTTATTTTCATGTTTTTTAACATATTTGCTTTTCAGTCATTGTCTTTATGAAAATGTATTAATTTCATTTTTGATCTTTAAGTAAATATTATTTTGATATTTTTAAATACTGCATATTATTTTTTTTAAATTTGCACTATTAGAAGCTTATCACTTAGCTTATTCTGGTATTTGATAGATATATATGGTGGCTCTATCAATAGATAGAGCATACATGCATTAACCCTCTGATAATTATTATTTACTAAATATATAAACATTTCTAACAATTTTTATAGTAATATTTTTGGAATTTTGTTGTTCCAAAAATAAGTTTATATATGCATAAATGAAATTCATTAATTTCTATATCAGATTTAGAAATAAAAAATAAAATATGAGACAGTATATAAATATTTTCTTTTTTACTTATATCAAATAGATAAAACTAATTTAAATTACACAATGCACATCTGTTCATCTATCCTTGTTTTTTTTTTAACTATTTATTTTACTACAATATATATATATTTTAAAATACGATTGTAGCATTGTTATAATTTTATTTGAAAATCACACAATCATCAATTTTTAAATTCAATTTATAAGATGTAACTTCTTTTTAATTTATAACATTATTTACAACATATATAGGTATATACAATGAAACCTGAAACCTTGATCCATCATTTTAATAAATATGGAAAATGGAACATCAAGAACCCATTAAAAATCATAGATAAAAACAATGTACAGTATTGATTATTCACTAAAATATATATAAAATACAATTCACGCTTTATAATTCAAAGCATTCCACACCTATTATATGTTTGTGTATAAAATATTAATATACTAGTAATTATATATACTGTTTATTAAAAATCAGTGTTAAAAAGAACTCGATATCTTCTACTTTTTAAATTTCTAAATGTTCTCCCTATTTCCAAAAGCTAAAGTTGATTTGTATTCTTTTACTGATGTCCAATATTTTTTATCTTGTATTGGATAGTGTTTTGCACTAGTAAGTAAAAGTAATTTTGGATATTGATAGGAACAGTAAACTATAGCCCAAAGTTGTTGAAATTAATAGTAAATTTCCATGGAGACAAATGATCGTAATTTGCAAACATTATGGATAGATTATTAGAATATTTTATTTAGGGAAAAAGTCACTATAAAGATTCTTGATAAATCTATACTCAAAATAATGGCATTTTGTTAATTATATTAAAATTAGGAGTCAAAAAGTAAACAAAATCAAAATTACACAAACAATTATAAATCGGATTGTTAGTGAGATCATAAAATAATACATTCAAAGATAAAATGAGGTGACATTAAAAATAGATCCAGACCCACACAAATTATTGAGAATTGGGTTTTTTTTTTAAAAAAAACCCCTGCTACATTTGCATACTTTTAATGCCTATTAAACACTAAAATTGCTAATTTACATATTCAAGATAAGTAATATATATTAAGGCTATAACCTTAATACTATGCATCTAAAATGTGACAGTAGGGACCTCTGCAAATCTAAACGCAAGAATAATGTCTTTAAAAGACAAGAGTGGCCACTCTTATCTTCGATCTAATTTCTAAATATATAGATGAATCTAAAGCATTTTGATTTGAGAGCTTGAAGCTATTAACTACTCCATGGATTAAATCCACAATTTCTATACGAACTAACATACACAAAATCTTTCAATTTACAATGAGTCAGTATGAAGTTCTTATAATTAAAAATCTTTTAAAACAATTTAAAAGTTGTAATATTCATTACATAAGTAATATATATTAAGGCTAGGGGCCTAAAATACGACAGTAGAGACCTCTACAAGTCTAAACATATGGAATTATCTTAAGAAAGAAATTCTGACTGATTCTCAGATATGGAATATTCTTACTGTATTATTAAAACAATTAATGTGGGACTATATAAGATCAGAAGTTCAGAGTGTCAAATGATTAACAGAAATGTTTGAGAATGACAGTAGTGGAATAAATCTGAAAAATGCTAATTATTTGATAACTTATAATCAATTTAGATCTATTTTTATATAATGATAAAAAAGATGCAGACCTAAATATTATCTCATTAAATCAGGGTACAGACCTGTTTCATATGATAATGATAAAGTTTCAAACAGATGAAGAGAGTATGTTGATTATTATCATTTCACTAATCATACAAGTATTAAGATCATTGCAAATAAAGGTGTATTCATTTTAGAAATTCTTGTAGACTTTAATATTGATATATAGCTTGATAAATTTTTAAATAATCTTAAAACAAAAATATTGCATGTTTTGATGTAACTCCTGAATAAGATATAAATATGGGGGTAATAGATTAGTTTCAAGATCCCATTTTTAAAAATATGTGGAACCATATCTTAAAATGCATTGATTAATGTTTAATGCAGTGGTGGAGTGCCTTTTTTGTTCTGAAGTTAGAAATGACTATGCAGTAGCTGCTGAATTCCCAACATTTGGTTGGTTCTAAGACATATTCTGAACACTGAAAATTGTGGATTATTGAAAACTATATTATAGAATATTATTAAATACTGAGAGCATACCAATAGCTCAAACATGTGATGTGATGTACTGTGACTTCTCCTTATATGGAGTCAGGAATCTCTGAGCAACTATGCACAGAGAAACCTGTTAGCCACTATGAATTCCTTTCCATTCCCCACCCCAAGTTTTCCCATATTTTTTCTACTCTGCTCCATCCCATTTTCACAACATAATCTTTGTCAATTCCATGGCCTTTAGATCTAAATCCCCCTTATCTTTTCCCAAACCCAGCATAAAAATCAACAAGCCACTTTCTGTATAATCACTTTGTTCATATTTATTTTTCCAGAACGTCATTATTTGTATTCTTTCTGCTTTCAGGAATTTACATTCAATTAACAGATGCCTAATATTTTCTATATCTTTCTAATACAGCATGCAGACTAAATCACCCGTATTTCTCAATTTACGTGTATATTCCCTTGTTACAAGCTCTTAATTGATAAGTATGCTCTCTGTATTTCATTTTTGTAAATTCAAGCTTTTAAAAGCAATGTCACGTTATATATGATTTGCTTTATTGATAATTATAAGAATATTATTAACACATATTTTTATAGCTATATATGCATATGTATATACATGTTCAAATGTGGATGACACTAGTATGTAGATGTGTGTTTACATTACATGCATAGTGAAGTAAAAAATTAAAATGTAAGAATTATTTTTTATTAATTTCTAATTTATATATATATATATAATTTATTTATTTATTTTTTCAATCATAGATAAGTGAATCCACTAATATAGAAATCGAAGATACATGTAAAATATTGTACTCAATTACAAGTACTTTAGTTACTGATGTATATAAATATGAATCACGTTTAATTATAATAGTTACATAAATTAATTTTAATTTATTAAGATCACATGATTTTTTTGATTTTTATTTATTACAGATTTAGATTTTTTTAATTAGAAATGATTTTTATAAAATCGTATTAAAGCATTAACATTTAAATTTGCTTAGCCGTCTTTCGATACAGCGGCATCTTGCAATAGCTAGATTATATATATTCAAGTGAGTTATCTATAGAATAGATATATATTAATAGTATCTTTATTTAAAATATGACTTTTTAAGGCCAGGCTTTGCTGAGAATGCTTTTATAACAATTATTTATTATAATTTAGTTAATAATAAATTACTATTATATTTGATGCTTTTTTCATAATACTTCAAGTAATTTTATATCTATTATTGAATTTTTTTGTACTATTTTTATATTATATTGATGCATTAGTTACGTAATTATTTATAACCTTTATTAAAATTTATATTGATTTTTATTTTATTCACATTATTAGTGTTTTTTATGATTTTATTAATTTTTTTCTTCTTAATATATTGTTTGGTTTTATAATTATATTTTTAAATTATTTTGTGACAAATATTTAAATTATTTAAAATTGTAAATTTGTTCTGGAAAATCATCAATGATGAATTTGTTTTTAAGTTGCTATTTTTCCACAAACAATCAATTACGTGATCTTTTTTTTTTTGTTTGTTTTGTAGTAATATTATTTCTTTTATCAATAATATTATACTGAATTGCCAGATGTAAGATAACTCTTTTTTGTTTAAAAACAGAGTTGCATAAACTTGGGTTTTGTTTTTAAGTTCATAAATACAAATTCATTGCTACTATAAACAGTGTAATAACATTTATTGTGGGTATTTTGAATACTTTTTAATAGAATTCTAAAAATATTAAAATTATTTTTTAATGAATATACGTAATAGTAATAAATAAATAAATATCATTTTCAAATGATGCTAAGCCTCGTTTGAAATGTCAGTAGGAAAAAAATGTATGGATATATGTATAGATATAGCTTTCAAGTACAAGATAAATTAAATTAATATATTTTATGCATATTTATAAAGAAAAGTCTTGTTGTGTAATGTTTTGCACACTTTATCACATATCAATAAATCTGAGGTCTAAATATAAACAAAATTTGAAATTTACCCAAATTCCAAGCAAGATGAAGTCATTCCTTCAAGCTATTCAATCACTGTTTGAAGGCTAACCAATTATCTTTTTCTATATAGTAAAAAGAAAAGAACAACAACAACTGCAAAACATTACCAACTATCATTTGACTAAAAGAAATAAAGCCAGTGATAATGATAAAGAAATTTGGCCAATAGTACTATTTCATAAGATTGGAATTACCAAAATGGAGAATATTAAGTATTTTTGCCTAAAAATTGCACACTGAATTACAAAAACTTATAAAGTTTTAATACCATTACATAAAATGATACATCAATGTATGACCAAAGTTGAGTCTAGTGTTTAAATTATAAATCATTATAGAAATAGCTGGTCAAATGTGTTCAATTACATTAGCGGATTTCTGATGAGGGCTTCAGGTTCAATTAAAAACAGAATAAAATAAAATGGCTTGAAAGAAGTACAATAAAAAAGAAATGTTATAACATGAAGGGATAAATATAAAAGCAAAATAAACATACTGAAATAGCCCACTCTTGATAAAGGTATCTCCAACAGCTCTCCTCCAAAAAGAAAAAAAAACAGTAAGTTTTTTACTCTTGTATTATTCTCTACTAGGAGTAGATGGATATTCATTATCAATTTTAGAAGATTAGCCAAATTATCTCGGCTTGTTATCTAAATTAAAAATCCTAAACCGCCATGAAACCTAAAAAATATTTCCAAATTTTACCTAGCCAGATGACTAGAATTCAAATCCAAGGCTACTATATAAAAAATGGATAGAATGGTATTATATCACAAGTCCCTAAAATTTACTTTTATGGTATTTTAATCTGCATTGTAGATGTAGTTTATAAATATAAATAGTTTTTTGATCCGCTGATCAAAGCTCTGGTAATACCCACTTGTAATATTTGGCATTGTTTTAAAATAATCCACCAACAGTCACGTCAAAAGTCCTAATAAATATTACCATTGATTTGAATACGTAGTGAATTAAACATTGTTTGAGTTCCAGTTTAGTGATATGCATATTTGTAATTTATATATATTAATGCAAATATTTTTATGGTCAAAAATATCTAATATTTTGTTTGGTCTTTTTTTATTGCATAAGAACTTCACGATATATAAAACCTAGATGCACACTCAGAAAAATAAATATTTTGATCACTATTCCCAGGATCAGTGCCAGGTTATTTTGCTATCTAGAAAAGACTATTTTCTCTCCCTCCTCTGCCCAAAAAACATCAACATTTTTATAAAAGTGTAATTCTTAAATATCAGTGCTGTGCCTAACTGATATCTAGGCAACATATACTTTATGTAATGATAATTCTGGTCTTACCTATTGTGATTATATATATATATAGGTCAATTTGTTTTGCTGATATTTATCATAATCTCAGTCTATCTTATTAAGAGCAAGAATAATTCAATTCCAAAAAATGGTCAAAAACTAAATAGTAATGAAAATTATAATATATTTGGAGAGATACTTAATATATATATATATATATTATAAAAAATATAAATTTAATGGTAATAAATTATTATAAACAGTCTTTTAAATCTGCAGAAGTACTTTCATTTAATTTCTTAAATCTGCTTCAACTGTAATTAAATTAAAAAACAATAAAGCCGAAGCAAACACCATCAATTCAAATCCCATGAATCCCATATTTTAATGTTAGCAGCTTGCCTATTTATTAAATACATTTTATTCCTATTTATAAAAAATGCCTCCTTAATTTTTCTTTTATTATGGTTTCTCTGCTCATGAAGAATTTTCACACTTTCAAAATCAAATTTAAATTTATATTTACATGTTTTTTCATGATCAAAGAAAACTGAAGCAGTCATTAAATCATCATTATTTTTACTTTTTATATGCTTATATAACAATTCATGCTCCCTCAATCTCTTCTCAATACTGCACCTTGATTCACCTATATATGATAACATACAGTCACAAAAAATTTGATATATGATATTACTTTTCTGCTTGACAGGTATGACATCCTTAGAATTATTGACTAATTTATTAATATTGTTTAGAACATAGAATGAAGCATTAAACACATTCTTGTACATATATCCTTAAAAAATTTCACTTGTGGATTTGAAATAAATGGAATAGATATCCATTGTTTACTATCAATCTTCATTTCCTTTAAACTATTATAATTCTTTTTAAATTGACATAAAGTGAAATTTTTTAAGGATATGTATAAGAACGTGTTTAATGTTTCATTCTAAGTTCGAAACAATGTTAATAAATTAGTCAATAATTCTAAGGATGTCATACCTGTCAAGCAGAAAAGTAATATTATATATCAAATTTTTTGTGACTGTATGTTATCATATATAGGTGAATCGAGCTGTAGTATTGAGAAGAGAATAAAGGAACATGAATTGTTATATAAGAGTGTAAAAAGTAAAAATAATGGTGATTTAATGTCTCCTTCAGTTTTCTTTGATCATGAAAAAACATGTAAATATAAATTTAAAATTGATTTTGAAATTGTGAAAATTCTTCATGAAGAGAGAAACCATAATAAAAGAAAAAATTAAGAAGGCATTTTTTATAAATAGGAATAAAGTACATTTAATGAATAGACAAGCTGCTAATATTAAAATATGAGATTCATGTAATTTGAATTGATAATGTTTGCTTCTGCATTTTTTTTTTTAATTTAATGGCAGTTGAGGCAGGTTTAAGAAATTAACTGAAAGTACTTCTGCAGATTTAAAGAATGTTTATAATAGTTTATTACCATTAAATTTTATTTTTTATGATTACAATTTTGTTTTAATTAACAGACATTTTATTTATATTAAATATATACTGCGACAGAATAAAAAGTTGCTCTACAGGGTTGGACAGCATTTTATGACAGAAATGGAAAAATGATGATGAAATAACCTTTATTATTGGCCTTAAAATTAAAATATGATTTGTAATAGATTGGATATGGCAAAGCCATGATAGAGTGATCCGATTTAATTATGCATTGAAAATTGCAGCATTATTTATAACAAAATAAATTTATGTGTATGCTAACCTCTGTTATAGTCCCAATGATTTGGGTGGTGTTTGTAATAGATCAAAAATATACAATGGGGAATAATATAACTCTAATATAGCCTGAATAAAATATAGTCCAGTCATTAGTCATCTTATATAACTATAAAAATGAGTTCTGAAGTTGGACACCATTTGTAACTGAATAAAATGTAAATCAAAAGAAAATAATCCTAATTTTATCATGCCCATGAATAATATTATCATTCATAAAAAAAATGAATAAAACAAACTAAGTTAAATGAATACCAATCGATAAATAATTATACAATTTTTAAAAATAATCCTTTATCTAATCAAATATCTGACTGTTAACTATATTAAAACAAAACAGTGATGATAACTTTTATTCTAACATCATGGGTTCAGACAGCATTAGAATAAACAGGAAACAAACAGAATCATCACTTCAAATACCCTAAATACAAACCTTACTTAAAATAGATTAAAATAAAGCAATTAAACCAAATATAACTGTCTCAAAACAATAATATATGCTTAAGATATATTTCACTTATAAGTTAAACTGCATTTGGCACATAGAAATAACTTTATCATTAGCACAATATTTGTTAGTGAAACATCTACTCAGGGCATGTGGCACAGCACTACATTAACTGTTCATAAAAACTAAATAAAATAAATTCACAATAAACTCTTCTTTAATTCACATGTAGTAAGTACATTCACTGATAAACAAATAATAGTTGGTTATATTATAACCAATATTGTTCTATTCTGCAAACATTCAACTATTCCTAATTCAAATCATATACAATAACAACAATAAATTTATAAATAATTATTCTTATAAAAATAAATTCTAATTATATTAACATGATATAAATTCTTAAAATTAATAACTCAATTTCCTTCCAAAAGCAGGTATTTAATAAATTGAAATTTGCATTATTTATGTATTTTCACACATGCATCTTTTATTAACGAATGTTAATTAAATTCTATTGTAATAATTGTGACAATTATTTAATCTTAACCGATTTTTGATATTCCTAAAAAGACAAGTCTTTTATTTGTAATCTACTCAACTAGTTCATTAATTTTATTTAACTTTTTTATATTTTTTTATCTATAAAATAATCTTTATACTTATTATTAAAGTAATAATTTATATCTGAAGTTCTATAAAGCAATACTTAAGATAATATACAAATGAATGTGGTTATTCTAAAGAAATATATTTTAAAATCTTTCTTTTTCTTCATTTTATTATTTGATTTCCAAAAGTGATTAAATCATTGCATTATATTTTGGCAGCAGAATATTTTTTTTTGATATTCGCTTCCCATATCAATCTATTTTCTTAAGGATCTTGGAATGTATTTTTAACAATAATAAAAAAAATTATAACATAATAAAAGTAATTATTATATATCAAATCAAAAATCTTAAGAATGTATAAAAGGAAATATTTTTTTGTAAAGTAAACTAAGAATGAAATAAAATAATTTATGTGTTAATTCATTACTAAGTCCATCAGTGAATAATTCCTTTTCTTTTTATAAAGTTTATAAATGAAAGTCTTTGTAAAGTATATATATATGAATAACTTATACTATGGATTTAAAGTTTGAATTTCCAGGAAATCCTTGAGTACTCATTTAAATTATCTCTGAATTTCACAATCTTTGAATATTGTTGACAGTTTTATTATTCTTGTGGTTAGTTTGTGGATAATTCACAGTTGGCAAGCATGGATGGTAATACTCAGATTATCATTTTTACTGAGGCATATCCATGGAAGAGAATTTCTATGGATTCATGATATCTTTTCCATTTAACAGATAATTTAGCTAACATTAAAATTTAGCTGGTATTTCACAGTGGATTCTTTTCTAAGCTATCTACGTATAGAGAGAAATTCTGGAAAATTAACAGTCTGGCTGTCTCCTAGAACTAGTAACTGATGAATGAATAAAACAAGTCATTTTTGGTCTTTATATAATTTCATGGTAATTATCCCATTTTTTTCACCTTGAATGGAATTAATAAACAAGACTTGATTATTTTAAATCTACATATTAATTGGTCTTTCATATAATTAATTAATTATATTGTTTTTCAAAAACACATTTATCAAAAAGACTTCATTAAAACATTGATTTGAATCTTTAATAATGAATCTTAATTAAATCTGATTAACAAAAAGAAAAAAAAAAAGAATAGAATTAATTACAAAAAAAAAAAAACCCATCTACTTAGAATTTATTTAAAATTTAACAACCTACTTAGGATTTATTTAAAATTTAGAATTAAACTTAGACTTTTATATTATTTGAATCAATGTTAAAAATTTAACTCACACACAGAAACACATACACAAATATTTTGATGCGATTGTGTGTGTACCTGTGTCAACAGATTATCAATTAAGTTTTAAAAAAATTATCATAATAATCAAAACTATGCTATTAATCTTCCTTTTTTTCTGATTAACTTTATATTACTCTTTACTCTGCCTGCTTTTAGCAACTGGTTATTATACTGCCAATGAAGTATCCATTTTAATATAAATATATTTATATGTAGAATTCTATATAATATTTTTTAGTAATTGCTTATGGTTTAATGGGTTTTAATATGCATTTTAAACCACCAGATTTCTTTAGATAAATTATGTTCAATATATCTATCTAAATTCTATATACTATTATATGTATAAGGCATATTAGAAATCATTAGCATATTTTTCCAGGGTCTGTGATTATACATGTTATCCGTAGTTTATAGAAATGTAAATTGTGTGCAAAAATAGGGAATAAATGCTTCATAAAATAATTGCCATGCACATATGTAAAAAATTAGAGATATATTTGATCTTTAATAAATTAAAGTCTATCTATAAGGTTTTAAAAAATATCGTTTCTGAACAAATAATAAGTAATTAATTTACTATGTAATTTCAGTTATTATAATAAAAAAATGGCACTTCTAATTTAAATTTGCATAGTATATATACTTTTATGATAACTTATAAATGTTGCCCTTGGAGATTAAATTTATGTTATATGGATTTGTATATATAATAATTGGAATGACAAACATTGTAGCACTAAGTAACCTGACCAAAGTCAGGTTTCAAAGCAGATAAAATCCAAACCATTTCTGTTTACAAATTATATTGATAATAATACATTTATATGATCTCTACAAGGACAATATCATAATTAGTGGATGGAAGTGAAATTATTATTTTTTGTTTGTAGATTGAACTTAATCCCAGGAAACATTTCATTAATGCAAAAAAATATTGATGCAGTTATCTAATATTATGTAGAACCTTATACATTAATGTGAAAATTTAATTAAATTTACATTTTTTTATATACATAAAAATAACTGTCACTATTAATATGCAGTATACATTTTTTTAATCCATCACTCAAATTGCAAAGATGGGAAAATTGAAATTTATTCTTGTGTTAGACTTTCAAAAAAAAAAAACTCTCCTTAATACAAAAAAAATAATAATTTTTTAGAAATTAATTAGAAAATCTATCCTCATTATGCAAATCGTTAAACTTTTTCTACGTCAAAATATTCTTAGCAAAAAAAAAAAAACCCGTACCCGATAAATTTACACAATATACTTCTAAAATAAATCCTAATTTTCATTTAGCTTTTTAGATATATATTCATGCATGTGGAATTCTAATACTATATATATGTAATTCCTTATTTATGTACACACTTAACATAACTTACATATAACCTTATACATATATAAGTGTACTTAAATCATCATATAGTTAATTATGTAGAAGATCATGTAATATTTGACATCCAAATGACAGAATGAGACCAAACAATTTCATTAAACCAATCAGAGATATTTTTCTTAGTGGGTATTCTATTACTATACTTACTAAATTACCTTTTATCATTTGTCACTTCAAATGTTATTTGAATACCTTGCATTCTTACATTTAGGAGTAGCACAGCATTGGGTTTTCATAATAAAACAGAAAACATACATAAAGAATTCAAAAGATAATTAGTAATGACTGGAAGGTTGCTATTCTTCCACATGCGCCTTACAATTACTTTCAGACAGCCAATAGCTGTTAAAACAGCGGTCTGAGAAGCGATCAGGCCTAGACACATGACAGAGATTTTTTGACAAGAAAAGAATTGAAAAGGAATATGAAAATAATTGTATAGTAGTAATAATAATGATAATATAGTAATAGTAATAACGATAATAATAATAATAATTCACTTTAATTCAATTTATTTATTTAATGTACAATTCCACAACACTATATGCCAATTATTGATTGCACATAAATTAAATAGTACATATAGAATTATAAAAAAAGAATATATATAAATAATATAGATTACAAATATAAAAAAAGAGCTGTCATATGTCATCACTGTAATCAATTAAACGTTATATATTTTTAAGAAGAATCTTATTATAATTTTTATCATTTAAATTATGAGATAGAGTGGAGAGTGGTGGGTCGTGTGAAAGTCTGTGCTCATATACCTATATATATTGATACAGGCATATAATAAGCCTGTACTTCAGTTATTACATAGTAGAGATATCTGCCCATCCCTTGTATATGTATTAAATGGATTATGTCCTGAACAGGAAGGGTCAGATTGACTTTAGGTCAACATGGGTGTGATGAAAATCTTGGCCTCAGAGTGGTATTTCAGTGTTTCATCATCAGATTTTCAATTGGATGGATGGTTAAAAAGTTGGAGTGTGGAGTGGACTGAAGCCTGTCTATTAAAGTATGAAGATTGGCTATCTTAATATATATTTAAGCACTTATTGCATATATGTGTAGAGATGATAATCTCGACCAACTGATGATTGCTGGTTTAGCATGAAATACAAATATTGGTGATTATTTATCTTTTCGACATATATGTGTTCAAGTGTATCAGTGTTATGAGATAGAGTGGAGAATGGTGGGTCGTATGAAAGTCTTTGCTCATATACCCTATATATTAAATATAATAATTATTATTGTAAGAATCTTTATTATAAGAGTCCAATAACTAAAACAATGGAGAAAATTTAAGAGTATCTGAATAACAGGTTTTAAGATAAAAACGATCTGAAGTCGTAGTTTTATATTCTGTCACATTAAACTAATTATTTGATATCAGATTTTGACAAATTACTCTTTTATTTATAATTTTGTATAAAAACTTTAGGTCTTTTATCCTTCTTGAATAGAAAGATAATTTACGTTTTTATTTAAACTGACATTTCTGTAAAATTTCTCTATCAATGATTGAAGTTTAGCAATACTCATTTTTGATGATTCCAGATGATATTCAATGATAGTAAAGACAAGAACTCTGAACAATTTATATTTTAATTGATTATTAAACAATCTTCCATATCTGACAATTATTCCCATAATTTTAAGAACTCTGTTATATATGGATTCAACATAAGCATGAAATGATTCATTATTTGTAAATAGAATACCTAGATCCCTTTGCAAAGTCTTACATTTAATTTTATGTGTTTCAATATAACACAACATACCTGGATATTCAGACTTATTACAATATGAGACTACCGAACATTTGTTCATATTAATCAACATTTTATTTTCACTATACCAGGCATAAAATTATTAATATCCATCATTTAATGTAATTATCTACTTGAAAATTTTGTAGTCATCAGTATAGCATAATAAATATGAGAACTTAATATAATATTTAAGATCATTCATGCATATGTTAAATAATAAAGGGGCCAGAATACTACTCTGAGATGCATCCAAATTATAATTGTACATGTGGGGTTCAGATTGACCTTAGATCAACATGGGTGTGACAAGAATCTCAGCCTCAGGGTGGCCTTTGAGCATTCCATCATCAGATTTTCAATTGGATGGACCGTTGAAGAGTTGGAGTGTGGAGTAGATTGAAGCCTGTCCATTAAACTATGAGGATTGTCTATCTTAATATATATCTGAGCACTTGTACTATATATGTGTGTAAAGATGATAGTCTGGACCAACTGATGATTGCTGGTTTAGCATGAAATATGTATATTGGTGATTATTTATCTTTTCAGCATATATGGGTTTAGGTGTATCAGTGTTATTAGATAGAGTGGAGAGTGATGGGTGGTGTGAAAGTCTGTGCTCATATACCCTATATTACATATATATAGACACAGGTATATAACAAGTCTGTGTTTCAGTTATTAAATTGTATAAAGTGGAAGTTTGATTATTATATTTAACAAAAACCTTCCTTCCTTTAGTAAACAAACAACCATTTAATAAGCTCCACAGACAAGCCAAATCTATAGAGTTTTTGAAGAAGAATATCATGATTGACTCTGTCAAAAGCCTTAGATAGATCAAAATAAATTACACATAATTTCTGGCTATATTCTAAAGCATGAGCAATATAATCAAATTAATGATATTAGTTTCAATAGATCTATTTGGCAAAAAAACATGTTGAGCAGAAGTTAAATAATTACTGGCATTATCTATAATTTGACTATATATACATCTTTTAAAAAATTTTAGCCACAGTATGTAAAACCAAAATGGGTCTAAAATTACTTATACAATCCTTAGAACCATTTTTATCAATTGCAATAACTTTAAGACATTTGAGACTTTCATGAAAATTGCAATTATATATAGAACAATTCAGAAAATAGCATAAAGAGTTAGCAATGAACTTGGCACAGCTCTTATAAATAAAAGAAGGTATATTATCTGGCTCCAAACTAGTGTGCAATTTAAATTTTCTTATTGTATAATAAAATAATAATGATGATGATGATGATGAAAATTGTAATGTTAGAGGACAAAAAAGAGGTAATAAAATAAAGCTAGAGATAAGAAATAAGAGAAATAAAGTTTTTGATAAATTTTTATAAAGAAAATTTCATGATAATATTAATAATCAATACATTGTTTAAGAAATTTTAACAGAACAATTTCCATCTGGATAGATGCAGATAATACGATTAGATTTCAAATATATTTAGTCAAGATAAAAAAAAACATATATTCACATGTTGGTGTTTATATATTGTAACAGAATGGAGTATGGAAGTACAAGGTATAAGAAAAAAGTGAGCCTGGGCTGATGGCAAATCATTCCTCCCAAGTTCAAGATATTTCAAATAATGTTAAAGTAATGAGCAATAATTGAAGTAAGATATATTAAAATAAGATATTAAAGTAAATAAAGTAAGAGATTTTAAAGTAATTTTTAATATCAAAAAACATATAAGTAATTTTGTATATTCAAGAGAGCATGAGATCCTGAAAATCTGTGAGAGATCAGCCAGTTAGATCAGAAGAGATCAGTTAAGTATAATTAAATAAATCCACCAGCATTATAAATAAGTCATCACCATGAATGATCAACAATAAAATTACATCAACAGTCAATCTTGTGACTGGATTTGAACAATAAAAAATATAAATCAACAGTCAATCTGGTGACTGGATTGGAAATGGGTCTTCTGTAGACCATGCTAACTATTGAGTCTTTGCCATCTTGGAGCAATTATTTACACATAATTAATGTGGATGCATCAACTAAGTGCTCATTCATCAGAATACATAAGAATCAAAAACAATAATGATGGAATATTCAAACATGCTGATCATAATGCTCTGGCCATTTGTACTGGCGAACTATAAATACAACTTCCAATAAGACTAAACCAAAATAAAATGTAGTGCATGGGCTCTAAAGAATATACTCTTAGTCCAACCAGAATATATCAATCATCATCATCTGAATGCCCAAATACAGTAAAATACATCCCCATACATACATTCAGCTATTGTAACCAAATCTAACTCAGAAGAACACAAGCTCTATTACTGTATGTGACCAAGAGATAATGAAAACAGATTTTCTAAAAATATTTAGAACCACTGGGATAAGTTTCATAATTGAACACAAGTTTATTAACAATAAAAAAATATATTAATGTCTAGAATAAGGCTATGCATATCAATTAAGCCTTGTGATTTTGATTAATATACAACAATAACAAATTATCACATTGTGATTTACATATATGTGATTAATACACAATTCAAATTATTACATTGGTTTACATATATGTTTCACTTGGTTTACCTAAAACCCATTCAGCACACAGGCATGTGGCTTGATATAAAATGAACACATTTGAATGGACATTTAATAAAAAAATGACTAAAATTTTGTGTCTATCTGATACACATTGGTATTTGCAATACAATCAACTGATATATGCACACATACATGTGTGTGTAATTTCTGAACATATTTGACTTGTTATACAACAAATGATTAAAATTTTACATATATGTGTGTGCGTGGATATACACACACTAACATGTACCTATTTTAACATGTCACAATAATATTATGTTTTTCATAATCAATTCCTTGGTTAAAATACATTAAATTCACACATATATGTGTATATTAATAAAATAAAATTCTATCTTTAATGATTACAGTTTCTTTCCTTTTTAAAAAGAAATAAAGTCATTTTTATGATAGGTAACTTTTTGATTATTGATTAACTAATTATCAATGTATTTAAATTAATCTATTTTTTACTTTTTGATTTTTAATTTAAACAAAATTATGCTTGCATTTTAAGTTATATATATATTAATGTTATTTTTTATAGGGAATAACCAAAACAATTTCTTTAAAATATATATATATATATCAAATTGATTCATGCATGATTAAAGAGTATTTTAAATATTTATTGCATGGTTTTATGGGTTTTAATCTTGAATGTTATTTATATATAAAGCACTGAATGTATTGTATTATATATATATATATACATACATTTTCATACAAAACTATATGTATTATATATGTTATTATAAAATGTAATTTTTTTTATAATTAAAAATAGTTTAGCATTGAGATTATTTTGATATTATTTAAAACTATAATGATTAAAATTGTGCATACATGTAACCATCCACAAATTTATTTAAAAATCTTACATATGAATTATTTATGTCCCTCCTCTATATATTGTGATATACACATGTTGGCATCTAGTTTTCTTGTAGTTTATAAGTAGCTAAATAAAACAAACAATTAAAGGTCTCATATATTTAATAAAAATATTTATTGTTTTGAATGAATCTGAAATAAATGAATCATTTATTTATTAAATTTAAAAAATGAAATATTTTGTTTAAATTATTATTGAATGATAACAATGTCCTCTTAGAATTAGAAGAGAATCACATGATCACACATCAGTATTTGAAAAAAGCAAGAATTGTGTTTTGTGTTGCCTCAGCTTCAGAAACAATTTTAGAAAGAAGACAGACTTTCTTTTTCCTAACAAATTGTGTTATTTTATCTTACTTTTTATAAAAATATTCAAGATGTTTAGAAAAGAAATATGCACTGTGAATAAAATAAGTTAGAGAGGGGGAGCATGAGCTTCCCCTTCATTTGAAATCTTTATAATCAAAATGAAATAGATATTACAAACTCTGCTGACCATCATAGAGCTAAGATAATTGAATTCATCTTGGATTGTTATGCCAATGGCAATAATATTTGGATATCATCTAATGATTCAAATTGCTTATGCATCCCTATGTTTGGGTGTTTGCTAGCAAAATAAGTACTGAAGGAAATATCAAATAATGAAATATCAGTTGGGTCATATATGTGCAAAACTATGGTAACAGATGCTAATAAAAATCTTTTAAACTAACATTGTCAGATAAGTTTTATTTTAAAAAAACCATAATGATAAACATTTATTAAAGTTTTTTTAAATTTATTAATAATTTCCATTAGTAAAACTTACTTGGCATTCATTATCATTTAAATGATATGAGAAATATACATTAATAAAAAGTAACAATATTAAAACTTTTATTGCTTTGTGTAAAAAATTATCTTTAACCCTTTTATGATTGTATGCTTTATAATTTAAATGTACATCATATTTAGAAATAGCAAACTTAAAAAGAAAAGAGGGGAGGTAAATTATAAAATACATGACATGATTGCAGTTTATAAATTAGAATTATAATGTTTACTTTATCCATCTCAATGAGTTAATACTTATTTCAATAATATATTATTATTAACCTCATTTGCCTATTGCATCAATCATTATAAAATTATCTTATTATACAATTTATTTTACAATTAAGATAATTCATTGTACTTTATCATCAAGTGAATCATTTACTGAATTAATTTTCATTACCGAGCAAGGAACTCATTCTCTGGATCATTGGCACCTTACAAATTCACGAGTCCACTGTAAATATAAACTTACCCCATAGAGTCATTTGTGAATCATATATTTATTTGTCTATTTTAGTTATATATTTGGTTGTCTAAATACAACATTTATGTAATAAATTTATGAGCTCCCAAATATTTAATGCATAAGTAGAGAAAACAACTTATTCATGATTTTATTTATTATATTTGGTTGCCCAAATCTATGAAGCACTTGCAGGTCAGTTAGCCCTGACCAGCTATAATATTTTTTGTTATGTTCATGATCTTCCAAATCTACAAGTTGTTCAATGAACAGCACTTATTTTACTTTTACATTTTGGCAAACTTTATTAGTTTTCCTTTATATTTGAATCATCCAACTTCCATAAAAGGAAATATTGTTATTTATGAGACAATGTTGCCCTCCTTAACCTTGTTCTCATATGTTTTAAAATATATTTATTCCTTCACAATACATATTAATATAAAATGCCAAATCAGAATTTATAGATTCTTTAATAGTATTAATTGAGCCAAGTATACATTGTAACCCAACGTTCAAATACAATTAGTGAGGAGAAAACAATGACTGCTTGAGTTAAGTGTGTTTTATGTGGAGTACTTTTGACATTGATTGCACCCTTATGAAAAGTAAATTAAAATGAATGCATGTTTATTTCCCATATAGAATATATAATAATAGTTATAGTATAATTTAATAATATATTAAATTTTAAGAACAATAAATTTCTCAGGATATTCTTGTAGATGTACAATAATAATCTTACTGTATTTTTAAATACATATATTCTGTTACAATATCACTTGTTAGTTTGCTATGCACTTTTAAATAAAGCTAGCAAATAAACTCAGTTCTTAATGTTCAATTAATTAATTCTCAGGATTATTAACTAAATTAATCTTAATCATTCAATTAAAAGATATATAGATTTAAAGTTTATTAAATTATTCTAATAATATGAATGTAAAAGGAAATTTTATTGTATATCACCCTACCCTGCTAATTTGTTTTTTAAATAGCAATAGTAATAACAAATAGTGTATATAAACTTAACAAATGAATATGTAATTTAATAATTTGGAAGCATGACCTTTTATTTCAATAAGGTGTAAAGATGATGATTTCAATAATGATAAACAGATGTATTTAAATATAACTATTGCTTTATTTTATAAATAAAAAGTATATAAATAAAATAACAAAATTATAAGCAAATAATAAACTTAATTTAACAATGAAATTCTATAAGAATATTAACAAAGTGGAAGTAACTACCTCTCATGGAGTTATGTCATATCAAGATTTATGTAGTGTCAAAAACCAATGAAAAGATAGAATGATACTATTCTATCTTTGGACTCTGTTGTTATATAAGCTTATTTTTTGACTTAGTTTTCAAATTATATGATGAATTTTATTAAATTTTATAAATTCATTATATAATTTTAAAACTAAGTCAAAAACTGAGCTTATAGCCCAAAGATAGAATGTTATCATTCTATTTTTTCCTTAGTTTTTGAGCTACATAAATTTTGACTTTACATAACATCATGAGAGATAGTTTTTTCTGCCTTGTAATTACAGATATTAAGAAGTTATGAATATTTATTTATTATAACACTATTAATAAATATTGTTTGTTCTCCATTAATATGTTAATCTTGGGTTATAATTATGTGCATAATTCTAAAGTGTTGAAATGGCAAAGTACTCTATTGCAGAGGGATGAATAATGTTAAATCAAAACTTAATTTTACATATAGGAAGATAATAATGTTTTATAATATCCTTAATTATCTTTGTAACAATAATTTAATAGATTCTCAACCTCATTGTATAAAAGATGATTAGTTTTTGAACTTTTTTGGAATAAGCAACATTTTCTATTTAATATTCCTAATGTTATATAAAATACTTAGCTTCATTCATTATGGCATTTATATCTTTTACTAAAGCACTATGCTATGCATCTTATATTATATTTAAAGTTTAAATAATTAATTGGAAGTATATTTTGATTAACAAATACGATTTATTTTATTGATATTAGAAGACTGCTTTATTGCATAGTATAGCATTTCAAATTATACTAATATCATAGGCACTATACAAATAAATATTCTTTAGTGATTTAATTACCCATCCCAGGATGTTTAGCTACCTACTAATATGAGGCTGAATTTAAGAACTAATAAAACATAAAGTCAATTAAGCATGAATCATTTTATGGAAATGTATGTTAGTTTAACTAAATGCAATCTGATTCCAATATAAAATGTAAATCACATATATTACACTCATGAAGTCATTAATAATAATATAAAAGTATTACCTGTAGCTTCATGCCTCAGCATTATCTTGAGAACATTATTATTTATTTATTAATATTATAATAATAACTATAAACTAATTCAACAATTGTAATCAAAGTTTATTTAAGTAAATCCTCAAATCTGTAATCCTACTTTCACGAATGGTTGAGAATATCCTGTAGCAATATTTACAATCTTGCATATATTCTAGCATGTATAATTTACTGGAAATCATTTCATATAGCACTAAATATTAAATTAGAAGCAGGAGATACTTTATTTTGTATGTTTAAATATTTAAGTAAATCCTCAAATCTGTAATCCTACTTTAAAACACATTTGGTAATTTTACTTTGGGTTGTATAGTTAGCATATTAATCCATTTTAGAATGTTTGCTGGTCAATTTATGATGTTTATTATATTTTCATATTATGGCATTTATAATTGTAGTTTTATGTAAAGAGAGCAGTTTAATTCTTTAGAGAAACACTTGTAAACTAATATCATTATGGTTAGAATTGATCATGTATTTTAAAGGCAGTAGACTACTAATTCTTTGGTTTAGCCATAATTAAGTTATTTTTCTATATAATTGAGGCCATGTTACTAATTTATAAGAACTAGCAACTAATACTACTACTAATAATAATCATCATCATCATCATCATCATCATCATCATCATCATCCATAGATTGAAGTAACTTCATTGATTTTCATTAAGAATTAAGCATTTTCTCCGAAAGTAGCGAATTCATATATGGATTTAGACTTATATAAACTTTTAATTTTGATTAATCCATAGAAAGACAGTCAATATAATTTTCAAACAAGTTATTTCAAAATTATTTTGAAAAAAGAACCAAATGATTTGATTGATGTTACAACTAGTATCCTATAAACAATTTTTCGAAATTCTATTAATAGTTGGAGACAGTAAATTGGATTTTTGTGTTTGACAGTTCTTACTTATGGATCTGAGACTTGGACACTTAATAGAAGAACAATACAGAGACTGCATGCTGGAAGTAACAAGAAGAGATCGAAAATGCAATGTATGGGTAAGAGAACAAACAGGCGTTACTGACCTCATTGAAAAAATTAAAAGATTGAAGTGAAGTTGGGCTGGACACATTGCTAGAAGAGATGATAATAGATGAACAATTAAAATCTTAAACTGGATTCCAAGGGATTGTAAAAGATCCAGAAAGAGACCACATGTTAGATGGATGGATGAGATGAGAAAGTGTGCAGGGGTTATGTGGAGAAGAAAAGCTAAAGATTAGAGAAAATGGATTGAACTTGGAGAGACCTTCATTCTTCAGTGGATTGATAATGGTTGATGATGATGATGATGATCTATTTGGTTTGAGGAGAAGATACATTCTGCCTAAGATGCAAAATGCTCAGAGTGAATTTGTCTACTCTACTAGTCTGGAAATGATAAAAAATGGCTATGTTAAATTTTATTTTGACGAATTCTGGATGCACTATAGTTTTATAAAGACTAATTTAATTTTGCCAACAGATCATATTTATAGTCTCTGATCAGATGGTATCTTAATTAGTACCTACAACTCTTTTAGGTTTTTATGGGGAAAAAATTGACATAGCTGCCAATCGTAAATGACTGGGTTTATTCAGAGCATGTCAATTTCCAGACATTGAATAAAATGAAAAAAAAAATAATAATAATAACAATAATAGTAAATCTTTAATATTATATTTTAATTAGAATTATTAAAAAAAATTTCTACGATCATTTATTTTTAATAACTAAAATTCTCAGATATTTATTTTAATGAATTCATTTTAATAAATACCTTTTATCTCAATTGTAAAGCTAAATAAAATAAACAGTTTTACATTTTATAAGTTTTAAATTAATGAAGTTTTAAACATACAAACATTGCACGCATGCACACATATTTTCTTAATGGACTGTTTTCTTTATTCTTTTAGTGAAATGTAATTTCAATTGTATTTATCATAATATAGTTATTGGAGATGTGTCTCAAAATTTGTTTTATTATTTTTGATTTATTGTATCCTATTTGGTATATTTTTCTACAATATCAATTTTATGTGTGTGTTTTTCTGTTAGTACATAAAAAAATCGATTCTGTTTTTCAAATAAAAAAATAATATAGATGCATGTATTTTAAATACGCATTGATTAATAAAATCTGGTCAAAATACATCTTTAAATATTTTCTATAAAATTTTATTCTCTTATTTAGAACTATAAGAGATTTTTAAATTTCATTTTCGGCTGTATTACCTGTTATCTGACTAATAATAGTGGTGGATATAGTTTGTTTAACCAGAACAGAAAGCTAATAAAATTTTTACAATTTTTTAGCTATATTAATTAACTACAATGGTAAATATTAGGTTACAATATATATATATTTGAACTCGACTTTCAAGCTCCTTAAAACTATATACTCCAACCTACCCAACATGTAAATATGTAAAAAAGATAAATGATCTCCAATATCATATACATACTTTGTTCATGAAATATATATATATTGAAGATCATTTATCTTTATCACTTGTATGTGGTCATGGGTATCAGTTGTATAGGATGGAGTGGATAGCTATAGAGAGAACTTGAAAGTCTGAGTTCAAATCTCTTCTAATTACATTAAGTTCAGAATAGATAATATATTTGTATTTAAATATTATATATATATTGTACTGGACACTCAATCTATTATGATTGCAGAGGGCGCCACCAGATCACTACGTATCTGGAAAATTTATTTACTGTGATCAGAATGGATGACGATGATGGTTTGCGCCGACTAAACTCAGGGAGAAACAAGATATCTTAAAATTGTTTAGACAATTGAGAAATAAAAGCACAAAGGCAAACGTCAGCCAAATTAAGTTTAAACAAATTTTAAGAATTTTATTAAGAGAAGACTTATAAGAAAAGTTTCTAATTGAACAAATAGGATTAGCTGAGGCGTGTACCAGAAAGACTAAACGCAAGGCTCTGGCGGACCTGCTGATCTTCCAATAACAAATTATAAAGGGAGGAAGCAATTTCATTCAGCAGAGGATTCATCCAAACATTGGTTTTCTCCGTTCAGATATTTAAACAATATGTTCTTGAAATAAATCAATGAAACCAGCGCCGGCGAGCTTTCCGAGGCTCGAAAAATGTGTTGGACCATGAATGTCATATGTTGGTAGAAGCTGCACCTATTATTACATTTAAAATAAAGGTGATTGATTTACCTCAAGAACAACCGAAAAATATGATTGAAAATGAAAGAAAAACAATTAAAACTGGTGAATCCCAACAAAACAATTGGTGAAAAACTACTCTAAGTATCATAATTAAAGGTCTCAATAGGAGACAAGTAAATCATTAGAAAAACAGTTACATCTGCCCCAGCAATTAAAGAAAATGAATTACAAATAATTATAATTAAGAAATAAATTTATGACACAAGTACTGAGTACACACACTGATAAATTAAACTACACGTAAATACAAAATCTATCGGAGAGTTCACATGAGTACAAAAATATTAAAGCTTTAAATACTTTAGCAGTGAAAGTCTCTCTCACCTGTAATTTACAAAGGGATAAATATTATCTTCCTGCTGGCGACTTATAAAATTACAAAGAAAAACAATTCTAGTTTCCACTTTCAGAGATATAAGAAATGAAATGAAATCCCCACCTGTGGAAGACTAGGAAAATAAAGTCACCAGCCAAAAGATTTTGGTGGTTTGCAAAAGTGCAAATGCAGTATTTAAAATTAATTATTGGCTACTAAAATAATTACAGGTAAGCATTTAAAATGTACGACTGCCAAAGCATTTATAAAAAGTTTTGGGCATAAAATATAAAAACTCACTCGTCACTCTCCAATAAACAAAAATTGAAAGCAAATTTGAAATCTTAAAAGTAAGATTCCAAGACACACTGCAAAATACAAGAAAACACAAATATTAAATATGAGGCTAAAAATTGCTTATAAATACAGATTTATAATTAGATTGAGCGGATATTTAATTAAAAGAAATTTACCCTGGGGACAGTTTGCGTAGAATGCGCACGTTTATTTTAGTCCATTTTCAGGTCCTTTGACAGTGGCAAGGTAGAGGCAGTGGGGTCTTGTTTATTTTAGGTGTTCATAGCCAGATTGAAGAAGAGTTGGCAGGCTTGGGTCTGTCTTTTGAGTTAAACTAGCACAACATATTGTTGGTTATAAAACGTATAGCAGTATATTTTGACATCATGGAGAAAGAAAAATTGTTTTAGTAGCTGCAAATTTTGCTTTTAAAGATTAAATGTTCAAACTGCTAATGGTACAAATGTTGAAGAGATTAATCTGAATGAATATTGGAACTAAGAAGCTGAATGAATCACTTTGATGGAGTGCTGACTTAATCTCTCTAGGATAGAATAGAATAGACTAACCCATGACATTTTTGGTGTTATTTATACCTCCACTCGATTTCCTGTGAAAACTAGCCTTGTTGTTGAATTCTATGCCTAAGGCAAAGCAAACATTAATCTCCAGCTCAATTTAATCTAAGAATTCTACCCAGGGATTATTGAAACAAAAACAACAACACAAATCAAATCTTCGCTTTTTAGAATGACTTTACAACGGTTAAAATAAAAGCAACAGGAATGTAATTATCTAGCCAGCTTGTTTTTAATCAAATTGATTTAAAAAAAAGTAAAAACAAGCGGTATAAGAAAACTATTTTAAAAACAATTTTAAAAACATTAAAACGATCTATTTTAAATATAAACGAGTAGGTGTTTTAATACATGTACTCTTTTTAAATAATAATAATACAAATTTAACATTAGATAAGATTTAACAAAAATTAAGTTTTTAATTTTGGCAGTCAAATCATTGAATCGGATATCAATCCGGTTCAATATATATATATTTGGGATATAACTTTTAGGAAAGAAATTAAAAGAAAAAAAAACAAAGTATAAGTTATATCACAATATTAAAAATATGATTTGAAAATAAATCACATTATTTACAAAGTAATTTACTCAAGCATAGAGTGTGGCATTTTTTCTTATAATTTTCAAAGATAATTAACACTGTTATTTCAACTCTAATATTAGCTGTAACTCAGGGGATGAGATAAATATTATACAGGAATGTATTGGGTCCAAACAGGGCTCTTCAGTCATGTTAAGTCCCACATAGTTTTTCAAACATTACACAAACATTATTTTGTTTTTTTAGACATAGTCTTTAAATAAAGTTCAAATATTCTAGAATAATTTATATATATATACATGGCAAGTATATGATAATTAATCATCATTTTCAACCATGATTGATCCACTGCAGGATGAAGGTTGCTACAAGTTCAATTCATTTTCTCTGATCTCTAGCCTCCCATCTCCACATATCAAGGCATATTCCTTATTTCATCCACATGAAATCTCTTTCTAGGTCTTTTACAATATCTTACAATTTAATTCAAGATTTTTCTATCTACTATCATCTCTTCTAGAAATATATCCAGCCCAACTCACTCCAGTTTTTTATTTTTTTCAATGATGTCAGTAATGCCTGTTTGTTCCCTTACCCATATATTGCATTTAAAATCTCTTCTTCTTACTCCTAACATGCATTTCTCCATACTTCTTTGAGTGGTCTAAAGTCTCTGTATTGCTCTTCTATTATGTGTCCATGTCTCAGCTCCATAAGTAAGAACTGGTAAAATACATTTATTAAAAATCTTCCTTTTCAAACACATAGGTTAAGTTATGTCTACCAAAAGCACCCCGACCAAGTTTAATTCTATGTTTAATTTCA
The DNA here is from genome assembly GCA_028023455.1 of Epiperipatus broadwayi. Classification (NCBI taxonomy): domain Eukaryota; kingdom Metazoa; phylum Onychophora; class Udeonychophora; order Euonychophora; family Peripatidae; genus Epiperipatus; species Epiperipatus broadwayi. The sequence goes on from JAQFVV010007657.1 coordinate 27,885, forward strand.
TCAACTATGTTTTAATCTGTAGTAATAATCTGACCAAGATATTTATAGTTGTTAATTTTTTCTAACTCAACATTCTCAATCTTCACTTTCTTTTTTTGAAAAAAATCCATCGAGCATTGTTTTAGTCTTTCTAACGTTTACTTTTAGTCCTATTTTCTTATTTTCATCTGACAACTCTTGCAACATTTTCTGAAGCTCTACATACAGCATTAATTACAAAAATAACTACATCATCTGCAAAATCTAAATAACTTAAATAATATCCATTTACCTTTACTTCTTTAGCTTCCCATTTTAATTCACAAAATACTTTGCAGCAGCACTTTTGTAAATAGTTTTGAAGATATGGAATTACCCTGTCTTACACCCTTCTCAATGTTAACCTTCCTAGTATCATTATGGAATCTAATTTTTCTGTTGCATTTTTATAAATATTCTTCAAAATATGACAATATTTTGTGTCTAGGATCCAATGCATTAATCATAGAACACAAGCTTATAGAATCAAATACCCTTTCACAATCTATAAATTCAAAGCATAATGGCAACTCATATCCATTGGCTCTTTCTATAATTTCTCTCAATACTTGGATATGATCCACTGTACTAAAACTGCTTTTAAATCCAGCTTGTTATTTTGATTGTTTAAAATCTGGTTCACTGTTAACTTGTAATTATTTTGATAAAAGTTTTGGATAGCACTGATAAAAGACTGATAGGTCTGTAATATCTAGTATCTTCTGTATCACCTTTTTAAAATATTAATACTGCTTTCTTCCTATTATCTGGTATATTATTATCATTTAGACATTTTGTATATAATTTTGGCAAAAAAAATTATATTTCTTCACTTGCTTTTTTTAAAATATTGATTATAATTTCATCATTACCTGGACTTTTACCTTCTTCATAAATTTAATGGCATGTTTCACTTCTACAGTTAAAATCCAGGGCAATTCAGAAGATGTAGTAGTTGTAGGAGTTACTTTTCCTTGTTCTTTATTGCTACTTAATTCTTGATAGAACTCTTCTTCACATTTCATATCATCTCTATTATTAGAAATAGTTGCATCTTTTTTTCTTATTGCAGAAATATTTCATATAAATACCAAGCTGTTGGTGTTGTTTTATACTCTTGAGACTTTTATTGTTTTCTACAGTTTTTCTTGCTAGTTCACATTTTTTCTTCCTTATATCATTATCAACTCTTTTGTGTACTATTTTACAAAATTCTTAACGTATCAATTTTTATATATTTTTATATTCTTTGTTTTCTTAATAAATTGTCTTTTCTTAGTGGAAATGTTACTAGTCAATTGCTCATTTTAGTACCAGCTATCTCTCTTACAGTTTTTAAAAGTGTATCAGTTATCTTCCTAGTGATTTTATTCAAATCTGAATCATGTTCACAATCTGTTAGTATTTGTAAATGATTTGCAAGTTCTAATTTAAATTCATTGGAATGTTTCTGAGGATTAGAAATATCAATTGTGAATATTATTTTTCTTAATAATTTTTGCTTCTCTAATTTTACATTAACTTGAATCTTACACCTCACTAATTGATGATGACTTCCTGTGTTGAATTTATTAAGAACACTACAATCTTGAAATACATATTTTCTGTTTGTCAAAATATAATTCAGTTTTGTCCATACCTGTTTAACATTTTTTTTCAAAAAAATAATTCATAATTATTTTTTCTGCAAACTCCATAAGTCTATCCTCTCTAAATTCTATCACGATAACCAAATTTACCTACAACACTTTCATCTTTTAAGTATTTACCAATTGTAGAATTAGAGTCTCCATGACAATTTTAAAATGTTGTTGGGTCTGATCAAAAAACCTTTTGTACATTTTTATAAAATCCTCTACATCTTCATCACAGGGAGATATTGTTGGGGTATAAACCTGAATTATCTGAATTTGATATCAGCTATTAAGTTGACCAACTAACCTTATCACTTTGTCTGATACAGTATTAATCTTCACTATGCTGTTCTTACACTTTTTATTTATAATAAATCATACTTCATTTGTACTTCCAATGTTTCTGCCTTTGTAGTCTAGTACATGTTCACTTTTTAAATCATTTTCTCTTCACCTTTTCTTCTAATTCACAAAGTCCAGTAATGTCCCGTTTAATATTAGAAAAATCTTTGTTCAATTCTGGTAATCTTCTTTCACTTTCAAGTGATATCTAAATAAAAGGTGATGATCAAGTGGTCACCAACTGCTGGCTTAGCTAGTGACTTTATGCTTTCTGGATATAGAGGTCATGATTTATTTTTGTCCATTATGCTTGTAAATATCTATTAGAAAAAAAATCATACACACACACATTCATTTTGACTTTAAGAAAATTCAACTGGCAATTCAGCTAAGAATTCACTTAAGAACTATTAGGAAACTAAGAAAGATCATCATGTTTCTTGATCTTAAAATGAGGTCAAAAGCCAATAAACTGACCAAGCTTGTTAATGTGTGTTGGTGAGCTCAATTATGTTTGTATACTATATAAATAATCACTAGTAATAATAACAGCAATAAGAAGAACATATGGAGCTGACAATAGGAATTTACCCAGCAGTTCATTTAAGATCTTAGGAGAACTCAAAGAATCTCCTTTCAGTTAACAACTAATTCCTTTCTGTAGCCTTTATAATCAATATAACTACTTATACCCTTGACTTCACTATCATTGGAATATAAGTAATAATGACACACAAATGTATATTCTCATCTTGTTCACATTATAAATGCTAAACTAGATGTAACAAAAATAAGATGATGTGTGAGATAATATTATGACAATAAACATTGAAACTACTTGCAATAGTAATGATCTTTGTAATAAACTCTATTAATTCTGTAATTATTCTCAATATCTTTGTATAGTATAACTTTGAAGCAGCTTAAAAGGATTAATTGTTATTATCTAACATTTATTTGTGAGTTTTGCATATGTTTGATGGTAATATTTTCAACAAAAATGTGTTTTCACATATTAATTTCAACTAAAATTTTTAACTATTAGTGTATCACAAAAGGAACAAAATTAAGCATGTTTTCAAGCTAAGGATCATTGTTTAAAAAATAGTAATTGACCTTGCATGACTTCATTTTTGTTTAAACATTGAAATTAAAAATCATAATTTTACAGTAACTTATTTTTATTACATTCAAAGATCAGCCTTTCAAGCTAATTGTGCATGCATCTTTTGAGAGTGTTAAATAATAAATGAATACTTCCCTCTTAGTAACTTATTTTTGTAAAAGTATATGAAGTATTTGTTTTTATTTATAAATAAAAATATGATGTTTAGACTCAAATTTTATTTAAAAATGTAAATCAAGACAAATTTAATAATGTAAAATGGGAAGTTATCATTGGAAATAGGAAAAATTTCTTAATAAACATCAAAATTATTTTTTTTAATTTTTATTGTAAGTGAAATTTTGGATTTTAAAGCCCAATTTCATTGTTTTATGTATTCTTTACAAAAATTGATTTTGATAATAAAAATGAAATGAAAATTGTTTTTATTTCATCCCATTCACATATTAGTAGTACCTGAAGCTAAAAATAATTCTTAATATTTTGATCACTTTTTTATTTATTTGCAAAGGTGATATATCACTATCAGCTGTTGAAATTAAAATACAGCAACATGGATATCAAATAACCATAGAAATGGATCAGTATGTTCTCTATGTTGATGTATTTGTGATCCACAAATTTGTTCTAGAGCAGTTTAATTTTCTTTTTTTCCATTTGGAGTTGGAATAATTATACTCATTTACAAGTGATATTCGTCATTTTTTAAAAAAAATATATAAAAATGTGACGTAAAATAAAGATTAATTTTTTTAAAATGAAAAGCTACAAAATATTATCAAATTGGCTTTTGGAAGGCTGCTCAAAAATTACACAAGTTAAATCTGTTCATGCAAAATATATTAATTTTTTAAAATTTAAAACTTACATTTTAATCTTTTATATTTTTTTATTCATCTGAAATGATCTTATATTTTTAAAATATATAATTAACAGTTTTTTTATATTTCATATATATATATTGCAAACATTGAAAAAAAAATGCTGATGGATACCATGATAGAATTTAAACCAATCATTAAGCTAAGCCCCATTTAGCCCTTGAAATGGCATGTGAGGCATTTTTCAATAAATATATAAAACATTATTTATTAACTTTTATTAGGTTAAAATTATTATATAGTTTTAACCTTAGATAAAAACTTACATAGGGCATAATAATTGCTATGTTTAATATTCACTTTTATCTAGGGATGTATTACATCTTATTTAAATTATTGATGAAATAAGTAAATGGTTAAAATGAAGATTATTATGCATTTACATAAAAATGATATAGCTAGATAATTGTAAAATGCAAGTGAGATGTAATCATATTACAATATCATTAAAAATTATTTATGAATCTATTAATAGATTTGTACTCATGTTGGCTGAATTACAAAATAGTAAGAACTTCAATTCAGAAAAAATTACCTCAAAATCAGTTTCAAAAATGTTTGTATTAACTAATTGAACTGGTTTTGCTTTTCAAAATCCCAATAGTTTAAAAAAAAAAGCAAGTGCTTAAGAAATGGATACTCATAAAGAATATATATATATATTGTATCCTCACTAACTAGAAATATATAATAATAGGAAAATACGACTAGCTCAGATAAAATGATTACGCTCAGTTAAAATATTTATAATCTTACTATAATCAATAATAAAGATATCCCATGAATGATATCTACTATTTAACTAGCTCTAACTGATTAATAAATGGTTCGGTTTATGAAAAGTTAAACAAATAAAATATTAATAAATCATGGGACAACTAAGTGAAGTACAAGCAGTAAAGAATTTCAAATAATAATAAATTCATAGCATTCTTACGACTTTAAAATAATAATAATCAATTTAGCATAACGTTATTAAATAAATCCTAATCTATTAAAACAATACAATTATAATAATCTCAGGTTTTTTAAAATAACTCTAATCAATTTATAATCTTCTGTAGCTAAGTATGATGAGAGATTTTTGTATCACCTTCAACTACCCTTAACTAATAATAATAACAACAATTATAAATAATAATAATAATAATAATCTTCAATAAATAATTATTAAACTTATCCACTGTTCTATATTATGATGACTACCAATAATAATGATAACAACAATAATAATACAATATAATCTTTTAGTTTTCATGTGGCATCTTAAAATAGAATATGTGGTATAATCTGATACAATCTGAAAAATATGTGGCAATAAACAGCGTTAAAATTCTATGCAATAAATTGTGCAATTAATTATGACCATAATAATAATATTAATGCAAAAGAAAATTTCTCAAGTATATTATATTTTAAATCATTGTGATTTCCTCAAATAAAAAATTATATCCGTACTCTGCAAATATTAAGTTTGTTTTGGTATCTATCGATCATATATCTGTAACGGTGAATAAATCAATATAACACAAAGTTTTATAAAAAACAATGTTTAACAAATTTTATTATTTCACACTTTTAACAAACTATATACACTATTTACAATTGTGTTTGATAAAACCTAACAAATAACAAACTAATGAAAATAATATTAAGTTACATACTTCCACATTTAAAAATAAATAAATCAACAAGTAAATAAGCCTTTACTCTGATCTATACACTTTTTGGCACATATATTTAAAAATAATAATAATACCAATTTAAGAATATACTTATAATTTAATAAAAAAATATCCATTAATTAACATAACTGAAACATATGGTTTTCGTAAGTGTACACGAAAATATAAAATATGAAATACTTAAATAATATTCATTTTTAAAATGTGTTCATATATTTTTACAATAAATCAATCAAACTTCTAATATAATAGTGCTAGTGTTATTTTAAATATTTATCTTGGTTCCAGGGCCGGATCCAATAAGTGCGGGGCCCGATTGGATTTTTTTTGTGGGGCCCTCTATATATTAAATATTTAAATAAAATGCAAATTCAATATATATATAAATCATATATCATGGATCATAAGATAGGTAAACTTCTACATACATTAAAAAATAAAAATGCACAAAATACAAAAACAATTTTCTTCTTCATTTTTGTCATTTTCTTCTTCTTCATGTCATCATTATCTATTTTTAAAAATTTGTTCAAAGCACCTCTGAGTTTTTCACTTTTGATTTTCCTTTTTGCACTTAATTTCCTTTTTAGACTACCACTTTTATATTTTCTTCCCACATCTCTTTCTCGTTTCAGTGGATTCGACATCTAATGATAAAATTAAATCCATTTTTAATCACAAAATATACTTAAATTTTTAATTTTAAATATAATTTCTTGTTAATAAATATTATGTAATATAATTAGTACTTACCTTTTTTAACAATTAGTAATTATAGTCACAAAATACGACACTAATAATTAAAATGATTAGAAGAATAGAGAACTGCAAATGCAATAAACAATTGACATTTGATAGTAGCCACATCTACGTAATAGCAACAATGACTAATGCCAAAAAACGAATGTGAGTGCGCCGAGTAAGACGCCTATAGAATAGAATTATTGAGAGAGAAGATAGTACTATCCGATTAATTAAACATTAGTCAAACACGACACTTACGGGTATCCGTTTTCTATATTATAATGTATATATATTATAATAAACACAATAATAAATCTCATCCATCAATGCGAACTTAAAATAAATATATTTTTAATTATTTGAATAATTTATAATTTATCCTTTATCGTCAAAAGCAATTTGCTTTAAATTTCGAAAAATAACTTTTTGTTAATTTTGGTGGTGATGTTGGGCCCGATTGGGCCCAATCGCTCCAATCACCTTAAATCCGGCCCTGCTTGGTTCGTTCAATAAATAAATTGACTTTAATAAAATAATATGATGGACGTTCTTTTATATACCTTGCTTGGCACTACTCTAAATAAAATCCTTATATGTGTGTTTCATGTATGTTTAAAATATAAAATAATATTTACAAAAATATAAACATTCATTCTATTCTGTGTTGTTCATTTTGGATGTTTCTATTTTCTAAAAATATACATTAACACGTAAAATCTAAATACCAAAATTATTCAAAATCTCATGAATAATTATCATCTCTTTTATGTTTTAAAATTAGTTTAATAAAAATATGAAAAATATCTATGATTCTTTATTATTCACTGTTAGCATTTACATTGAATCTCATTTGTATTTGACTTTAACCTAAACCAAAACAAGAAAAACTTATCTCATCTCCTTTCAAAATAATGATATTACAATTCAAAATTATTCATTATTTTCTTTCATAAAATACAATGCTATACGATGCAATAACTGTTGAAATTAAGATAGTGATACAATATGTGGGCATGAAAAAATCACTAGAGTAAAGACTCAATAGTATAAAATATATGGGATAATCTACATGGATTCAGTGTGAACGAAGAGGTATGACTTCTCTGTCTAATAACCTTAAATATAATAATAATGTTCATGCTCTTTATTTAGTTTTCATTCGAACATTTTAAAAGGCAAAAAATATCAAGAAAAACACTGTCCATGAAAAGTATATACAAGACACAGGGCCACATTATCTGTACTTGCATAAACTACTAAGATAATAATATAGGTTACTTTTCTATTTCCTCCATTGATCCTACATATAAGCATTCAATGGTTTCTTTACAATACTCCCAATGTCACTATCGATTAAAACTTCATAATGGATTTACCAACCTACATCGCAAAATTACTAACATTACTCCAAATAATAAACAAAATTCACATATGACTTTAACAATCCAAAAAAACTACTACAAGAAAAGGTTTATTCACTTTTAAAAACTCAGCAATAAAAATACAAATGATTTTGTTTTAAGATATTAAAATCAATATTTAAAATATTTTCAAAAGCAGGATTCTTCCATTAAAGAATCATATAAAAAATATGAGTATCAATAAATTATATTACATTGGTAATATAAAAGAAAAATGTATGCATATCTTGCTAAAAATCATAGCTTATATTCCTAGAATAATAATAAAGTTTTATGTGTAACTAATGCACACATACAGGTTCATACATTCATATAATAAAGCAATATCATAAAATATTCCAAGTAATGATAACAAAATATGCACCATATAAAATTAATATATTTTATAAAGTTAATGACACTTCACTTGTCAGTCACAATAATAGACGTTTTCTGGTCTAATATTCCATATAAAAAACATATTAAATAATAATAACATTCATTCAGCATCACTATCATATCTTTAAAATGTTTATGAAAACTCTACAAAATATTAAAATGTTTTTTAAAATATTAATTATGTTAGATTAAATAAAAATATTTAAATGTAATTTTTCCTACCTAACACTAATAAAACTAAAAAAAAAACTATAGTTATTAAAAACTCCAACTCTCCATAAAGTTCAAATTAAAAAGTTTTTTCTTCTAATATTTTCATAGAAGTTCTTCCCCCAGCGCTTGTTGCTAAGATGATGCTACTGTCCAAAAGCTTTAGAACAAAAACTTTCTCTCTTCCCCCTGGCATGTAAACTCATAAATGATAAAAAAAAAGAAAAAATGAAGATGAAGTCAACTTTTTAAATAAAATAAAAATATTTGAAAAATTAGCTATTCATCCTGTTATGAAAGTCTATAAAACATTGTCTATTGTCTGTAGCTTCTCAGGATGACAGCAATTTAATGTGATATCACTGGGAAAGTTTTAAAATTAATCTCCGGAGTTTTTTCCATTCACTTGGATCCTAACAGCTTTTAGATGCATCAGTGTCGGCGATATAACTTAACATGTATATTTATGAAAAATATACATTTTTTTATATTCCATTCAAATATTTCATAGGGATTCAGATAAAGTCATTTATAAAGTTATATTTCTTTAGTCAGGATAATATTTTTTAATTATCCATTTATTTCTTTTTTCTGACAAATAATTAAAAAAAAAACAGTTTTCATATATTAGATAATTTACTGTACTTTTCAATAAGGTCTTGTCATAAAAAATATATCTGTAATGATATCAGTTTTTATTTTTATAATCATTTTTCAAGAGAGGTTTAAAATAAACTTTTTTAAGTCAATATTTTTAAAAAAATATTCACTGCAACTTTTTTTTTCTTAAGAAAAGATATACGTAGTTACTAATATAAGCATCAATGGTATCTTTTTATTCTAGGTTCAATATTAAATTTGTTTTTTAACTTTTCAAAAATATTAAAATTTAAATTGTTTCCATATAACTTTTTGTTCTCCAAATAAAATGATTTATCTTTAAAATATAATGTATACGCATGTCAGTGCTTCAAAAAATAATATTTCTGCTCAACACTTTTGCCAATGTCCAAAGTATTAAAAATAAATAATGATATATATTTTTTCATAATATATTTAAAATTATACCTTTCTTAATTAGCTGCATTTCTGTCATTAATTCTTTTGAATACACCATCTTTGGTATTAAATCCATATTTTTACCATGAAGTTGGCTTAAGCGTCAATAAAAATAATTGGTAGAGAATTGATTAATTTAGTAACACATTATTTCTTTAACTTAGTAATTTGATAATCTTTCAAAAACTTTTCTTTAAAAATAATTATTTTAAGTAGTAAACTAAGCAATACTTTGTTGTTGATATATGATTATAATATTGATAATAAGTTAACAAGTTATCCAAAGAGTTATTAAATTATTAAGCAAGCAACTAAGTTATTAAGCAAGTTAGAAAAATGGGAACATCTACTTTTATACCAAATTAAACTGACTATTTGATTGGCTATTTAATCTTCAACTTATGACCTAATTTACTTATCTGTTAAGTTTAGGTTATTAAAATTTAGAAATAAAATCTATGACTCATTAAATTTAATTCTAAATTAATTCTACAATTTTATTTAAACAAACACTCTAAAATAACATTTTAAAAATAATACTTTATTAATTTATCCAATATTTAATTTTAATTTATCTATTTTTAAAATGTAACTTTACTAACTACATTTATTTTAAAGCTATTCAATTACATAAATTTTCTAACATTTACTTTTATGACACACAAATGTTTCAATTTTTTAAAAACAATTTTGAAAGTAATTTTGAAACTTTCTCTAGAAACTTTGTAAGCACAAAAAATGAGTATTCACTGGTCACATGACTTTAAAAAACCAGACAATATGTATCAATTTTTATAATTACTGTCTGAAAACAGAAATATCTTAAACAATTTTATTACAAAATATATTATAAAAAATGATAAAATATAATAATAATACAATTTGGAATAATAAAATTTGAAATTATTTAAGCAATAATAAATTAAATACATTTGTCCACCATAAAATATTATACCTTTAATAAATAATTAACATAAATATTAAATCTAATTTTTATTTAAAATAAATTAGTTTATTTAATTCTAAGTCATTATTTTAAAATTAGCTTTTAGCACTTAGTTTAATAGAACTTTTAGTATATTGTTTTACTATGGCCAGTTTTCCCAATCATACAAAAATCATATTTAGCTTTACTTTACAATTTTAGCATTTAAACATAGTCTTTTACATATTTACAACTCTCAGTTTTATTTTAATAATGTTTTAAAAAATGTTATCAATATTATACAGCAGTTATATTATTTAAGTTTACTCTTAATTTAAAGTTTTTCAAAATTAACTTAGTAAACCTATTTGGCCCTAATCAAAAGGGTACAATATAAATATATATGATAAACAAAACAAGTTATAAATTGCATAACCTGCTTTTAGCTTGCATTTTATTATCACTAGATGGAGCTTTACCAATAGCTCCTAACAAGCTTTTGTTTGCATAAACGCCAAGAGAGATAGAACTCAATATCTCTTTCGTCTCTACCTCCAGGCCAACTGGTTTCAAGCTAATTGGCTCATGTCAGTGTAGGGTAGAGAGACTAGAAACTATATCTAAATACTAACTCTAAAATCAGCATTTATCAAACACATTTGTATCAGTTTCAAAGCATGAAATTTATCAGACATGTAATGTCTTCAAATCCAGCTTAACAAACTAGATAACTATATGGGTCTGAAATCAGTTCAGTTTCACCATATAGTAAAAGCCTCTGCAATATATATCATTGCAAAAACCTTCAAGGGTACATTTATGATAAACAAAACAAGTTAGAAATTTCATAACCTGCTTTTAGCTTGCATTTTAAGATCACTAGCTGGAGCTTTACCAATAGCTCCTAACAAGATTTTGTTTACATAAACACTGAGAGAGATAGAACTCAATATCTCTTTATTGTCAGACCAGCTGGTTTCAAGCTAGTTGGCTCATGTCAGTAAAGGGTAGGGAGTCTAGAAACTAGATCTAAATACTAACTCTAAAATCAGCATTTATCAAACATGTTTTTAGTTTGAAAGCATGAAATTTATCAGACACATAATGTTAAGCTGGATTTGAAGACATTACTTGTCTGATTAATTTCATGCTTTCAGACTGATAGAAACATGTTTGATAAATGCTGATTTTAGAGTTAGTATTTAGATCTAGTTTCTAGTCTCCCTACACTTCACTGACATGAGCCAACTAGCTCGAAACCAGCTGATCTGGAGGTGGAGACAATGAAAGAGATATTGAGTTCTATCTCTCTCAGCATTTATGTAAACAAAAGCTTGTTAGGAGCTATTGGTAAAGCTCCATCTAGTGATCATATATATATGTATGTAGTAATGTTGTTCTAACAAACCACTTCATCATTACATAATGGAAATTCTCAGCAAAATTATTGGCAAATAAGTGCTTGAGAATATATATCTTTCTTTTCTAATAGTAACAAAAATGCAGTTAAACCAAAAACTGATATCAAAAACTTTTTTTAATAGCTGTTAGTATATAAATACAGAACAGAAATGGAATGAAAATATAATTAAAGCTAATCAAATAAATAAATAACTGCTATAAATACAGAATATCACTGTGGATATTAAAAACATACACACCATATTCAAAACTGTTTGAAACTTGATTATAAAGTTTACAAAATAATATCAGGCAGAAATCTACAATATGATATATTAAGTAAAACAAGAATGTGAGGTAGAAAACAAAAAAACAACAACAACAGAAAATCAAGATATCAAGTTGGAGAATTGCAGTGTTCACTAGAGAAGTTTTCCGAAATGAATAATTAGTAGAAATTGGAAAAATAGATAGAAAAATGAATCAGTAGAGACAACAGTACTATCATATAAACTGGAAGCTTCTTCAAAAGTAAGAAGAAAGACTAGAAAAGATACAGGAGACTACACTAAATTTAAGATATTGTTTGATTAAAAAGTAAAATCACAAAATCTCTGAAATAGATAATAACATTGTTATATACTAAAATTAAAATATTAAAATTATAATAAATAGTATAATATTGTACATATTTTTTGTTATAAAAAGTACTATTTAATAGCATTATTATTAAGTATTCCCTTATAATGTAGAAACATGTATATATATATATTAAAATAAGTATAATAATGCTCTAGGTATGAATGAATAAAAAAGCTCCAAGAAACTATAAAGGGATTATTTGTTTATAAAAAGAGATTCATGTAACAATTTATAAACAGCCAAAGATTAACTGATAAAGATTGAATAATATAAACAGTTTGAAGGTAAAAAAAAAAACTTCCAAATTTTAAAAGCAGAGACTAAGAAAAGAATAAATGAGAAGTGGCAGAGAACTGACAAACACAGCATGAGTCTGATCATCTAAATGCTTACAACCTGATATTGTTTTATTTTATGTTAATAATTAATAAGTATATTATACATTGCTCTCAAATGATCATATATTAAATTAGTTAGATTACTAGTTTTTTTTTTTTGGAAACAAGTTGTGTAGCCATGTTGGGAGTTAGTCTCTAAAGCATGATTGTTTATACAAGCATTCAGTACCTGGATGTAGCAAAAGCAGCATCATCACTTTGATCAATTATCAAGCAACTGTAGAATAAAGATCTCTCTGAATATATATTATCCAGAGTTGTCATAATAAAGTATACAACTGTTTTTACTATTCAAGATTTCCTTCTAGTTCAATATTTAAAAAAATTGATATCCAACAAATACAAAACACCTAATACTTAATATATTACCAAAGAGCCTAACCTTCAAACTCAGCAAATCTTAAAAATGTATTAGTCATGCAATATATGTAAATAATCGCACTGAGTTGTTCAGAAGGTCATGTGATGTTCAACCACTAAAGAGATGATTGAGTTCAACTGGTCTATTCAATTGGATAAACAGACATTTTTTGTTTCTCAACTGAAAATTAACTCCAAAATTTGTTATCTTTATTTGGAATTTGAAGTTATTAGTTTGTACTAAACTATTCATGGCATTTAAGAATAAGTTTTTACAACCATAGTAATAGGTAGTATCTCTTTTATTAGTAATTAATCAATGATATTAGAATACTTATTGTCATAAAAGAATGATTACGAAATTGTTTTTTATTGATTACTGCACTGTGCTCTAAAATATAGAAGCCATGCCACATCTCTTTCCCACGACTACTATAGAATGATAAATAGCGGTGGTGGACTAAGTCATCAATCGTGTTGGTATTAGTCTATATTTATTTTCTTTTTACATGTAGCTTAATAAGCAGTTATTTTCATTATTAAAAAAATTATATATATATAGGTTTAGTATTCCTTTTTTCCTGCTAAAATGTTTTGTAGTTTCACTAATTATTTTTACAAGATTATTCAAACTTCTTAATGTCAGATGTTTTAACTGTAAAATATTATTTCTAAAACTATCAAAGAGATTAAAGATTATATAAAAACGAAGGCTGATTGATAGTTTGATTGAGAGTAATACAAATTAGATTAATAGCTGTCTTAATTTTATCCAGCATTTCGTTTAAAGAAATTTTAAAACAAATAAAACATTAGCTTTGGTTAATAAAGAAAAGTGGAAATGCAAGCAAAGTTGATTAGTTGTAAATACTACTTTTTAAAATTGGAGGATTTCCTGCAATCAAATTCCTTGTTATTTAAAACAAACAATAAATGTAAGTTGTTTTACTAAAACAATTACTTTTCGAATTGTATTCTACTAATAAATTACTTTTGATATATAAAAAGCTTCTATTTCATTGTATTTTTTTAATATAAATTAAAAAACTTAGACAACTTTGATATATTTTTAAAAATTAAATTGTTGAATCTACATCTATCTGTAATAAATTTTCGTCTACTTATTAATTAAATTATTTATCATACCAAAACTCAATGATTGCCCACTAAATGAAAAAAAAACCCCCACTAAATTATTGATATGCATCATTATTTTTCAAACTTACTTTATAATTACATAATTTTGTTCTTTTAGTAAGCTCATTTTTCCAACAATCAATCAACATTTAATATACTAAAAAACATTCCTAGTCTTGCATTGGTGGCCGAGAGGTCAGTGCGACTGCTTTGCAATTGCAGGCAGTTGCCCGGGTTGCGGGTTCGCGTCCCGGCCGATGCAATGACACTTAAAAAAAAACAAAAAACATTCCTATTTATAGTATTTACTTGTTATAAATGTATTTGTTATGGCTTTGAGATTTTTTTTGCTATGAAAATAACTGTTTTTAATACGTTGACAATTTATCTTGAATTATATTTTCTAAAAGACATTTAAGACCTGGTCACTATATATAATTGTGAATGAGAATCTTTGCTCTTATCCACCAGAATAATATTGATGAATTAAATCTAAATTTTCATTTTTTTCTCTTTAATTATTACTATATCACTCTTTTTTTCCATATGTCATAGCATCAGCAGGGAGGCGAATCCGCAACAACCGTCTGCAACCAACGGCTTGCTTGCAAGGCGGCTACGCTGACCTCTCGGCTACCAACGCTTGACTACTATATCACTCTTTACTGTATATATTTAAGCTATAGAATGATTTTCATTTGATTTCCAAAAAGAAATATATATGTTCTTTGGACACTTATAAATTAATTATCCTTGAACAATTTTTGTAACTGCTGATACCACGTAAGGTTTTAGACAACTTAGCTAAGATTTTATCATTGATCATTAGTAATTTTCATGAATCTATATAGTCTACTTTCATCTTTTTTTTAGGACACAATTCTAAACTCTCTGGCATTCTTAAAAGCGAGCCTGCATATAATTTATTATTTTTCAAGATATTCAATATCTTTTATTATTTTTTAAAATAATTTATTTATTTTTTAAAATAGGCCTGATGCTTCATCTGTTTTAAATTTGTCAAATTATGTTTTGAATGTATCTGATTTGGCTATTTTAGCTAAGGGTCCTGGCTTTGTTCCATTTGCTAAGAAAAATTTAGTTTTTGATTTTATTTCTGCCATTGAAAGTAATAGTAATATTTCTGATGAAAATAAAATGTCTTTACAGGTTATTTTGAATAGTCAATTACTTAAAAGAGAAAAATTTGTTTTTGCCCCTAAGGAAATTAGTTTTGTTAAAAAAAGATTGAAAGCCAATGATGTAGTATTGTTAAAAGAAGATAAAGGTGGCCGTTTTGTATTGTTAAATAATATTGATTTTAAAAGTAAAGTTTCTTTAGAATTAAATAATGGAAAATATGCTATTTTAGATTCTGATCCTGGTAAAAAAATAAAATCTAAATTAATTAAGATTATGAAAGTTATGGAAAATAAAAAGATTTTTGATAGAGCTACTTATTTAAATTGTTACCCTAGTGATTTTGTGGCTCCAAAGGTTTTCTTTAATTTGAAGTCTCATAAAGATAATTTTCCTTTGAGATGTATTTTTGATTTTACAGGAGGAATTGTTTTTAAAATATCAAAATTTATTATAAGATATTTTAAGGATTATATAAAATTGGGTCAATTTTGTGTTTCTTCTTCTTTTGAGGCTTTTAAGAAAATAAATGGTTTTGTTTTGGATGATGATTGTGTTTTTGGTAGTTTAGACATTGAAAACATGTATCAATCGGTTAATAGATTAAAAAGTATTGATGTTTTTCTTTCAATTTTAAAAAAATTAGAATGTTTTTCTGTAGATAAGATTAAGGTTTTTCATGATTTGCTTTTGCTGTTAGAGGATTCAATGTATTTTATGTCCAATGATGTGTTTTATAAGATTAGAGAAGGTTGGGTTATTGGTTATGTCATTTCTCCATTGATGTGTGCTGTCTATATTGATTATTTGGAGTGTAGTGTTCTATTAAATTATTTGTTAGGTATGTTGATGATTGTTTGTTTGTGTTCTATTAAATTATTTGTTAGGTATGTTGATGATTGTTTGTTTGTTATTCAGAAAGAGAAATTAGAAGAGTTTTTATGTGTATTGAATGGTTTTGATTCTAGTATTAAGTTTACAATTGAGGGGGGTGGTGGTTTTGATTTTGTAAAATTAAAGTTTTTAGATTTAAATGTTGAGAAGGTTAATGATGTTTTGTTTTGTAGTCATTTTATAAAACCTAAAAATTTGAGAAATATGATTAGGCCTGATAGTTATCAGCCTTTTATGCATAAAAAAATGTCTTTGTTGAATTTTTGTTGTCAGAATAGAAGGCTTAATAATTTTAATAATAATGCTGATATTCAAAGAAGTCAATTTGCTGCTGAATATGTAGAATTGGGTTATAATCATGATTTTATTAAAAAAGTGGTATTTAATAATAATGTTTATAGTCGTGATTTGGATGATAAGAATTTTGTTGGTAAGGATGATGATTATATGTCTTTACCATTTAAAGCATCAATTTATAATTTGGTTTATAGGAATAGTCATTTGTTAGGTGGAATGAAGGTTGCATGGAGGAAAGGTTCTGATTTGAATTCATTACTTAATGGTTCATAGCAGTCTATTGATAGTAGGTCTATTCCTGGTATTGTTTATAAAATTCCATGTAGTTGTGGTAAATTTTATGTAGGTCAGAGTAAATTTAGCCTTAATGAAAGGGTTAAGGTTCATATAAGTAGGGTTAAACATAGGTATCTTAACTCAGCTTTATATATTCATGAATTGAATACAGGTCATAGAATATTGTTTAACAATGCTTTGGTTATTTTTTATGAAAAGAATGAGTTAAAAAGAAGAATAAAGGAGACTTTGATGATAAAACTCCTTGATTCTGAGGTTATCAATCTTATGAAGACTTCTTTTGATATTAAGGGAAGGTGGAATTTGTAGTGAATTATGGGAAGGTTTGTTTGTATATATATATATATGTTTTCCTTTAGATTGATTTTCACTTGAGAAGGTCTATTTGTAGTAGATGAAACCATGGTTGTGTAAGGATTTTGGTAAATTTTTAAAATTTAATCTAGTATTGTATTGTTTTATGGTTTTGCATTTTTATTTTTGCTAGTATAGTGTTAGACAGTTTTGGTTTTTTATTATTCTTGTATAGTTTACATTTAAAAATCTCTATCAAATTAATTTCTTCCATGCACTCATCAAAATGACTTATTAAAGTGATCTTACAGTTTTGATTGGTCTAGCTGACTTTTTCAGAACTAATAAAAGCAATTGTATTACATTACTTTTTATATAAATATTCAATAACAGTAATGTGATGTGATGTGCGATAGCTTCTTCTTAAACGAAGTCAAGAATCACTCGGCAACTATATCAAGAGAAACTTGTTAGCTACTTAATTTTACATTTCCCAGTCTAAGTTTTCCCATATTCTGCTCCATCCCATTTCCACAACATAATCTTTGTCAACTCTATAGTCTTTATATCTAAATCCCCCTTATCTTTTTCCAAACCCAGCATAAAAACCAATAATCTACTTTCTGTATAATCACTTTTTTCATATTTATTTTTCCATAACTTCATTATATGTGCTCTTTCTGTTTTCAAGCATTTACATTCAATTAACAGATGCCTAATATATTTTATTTCTTCCTTATATAATTTACAGACTAAATCACCCATATTTTTCCATTTCCATGTATATTCTCTTGTAATATTCAATAACCTTATTTTGCTGCATATATATATATACACACAGTATTGAAATAAAACAACTATATAAAAATAAATATTTTCTTATTGAATCGGTTTTCACCCTATATCAAGACTTTTATATAGTTGTTTTATTTTACTTGTGTTGGAATCACTATTAATTATTTGAAAACAATATTATGGACAAATTTATGCTCAACCGTTGTTGAGAACACACAGTATATATACATTTTCAAAATATTTTTAATATCTTCATATCCTAGGTTTTAATTCGTGTTAGTGGAAACTTGATAGGGATTAGACATAGGCATACAATATTTTTTTTATTTAATTAACTTTTGAATAAGTATATGTTTATCTACCTATAATGAAATGTGATTTTTGTTTTTTATGAATTTGCTTTAACAAATCTATTTCTTGACCTTTTTTCCTCATTTTGTAAATTTTCATAGGAAATAATTAGCAAAATATTCTGTATATTGATAAAAATAGATGAGTGGTTTAGATTTTTTTTTAATTACTTTTTTGCCTATAATGACTTGATTAAAAAACTATATGAAAAAAAATCATTTCTGAAACTAATAACTGTGCTATAAAACAGAAAAAGTTCTGAGCTGGATAATTTGGCCATTCCCTGAAATACAAATAAATTACAAGTGTGGAGTTCAAATGTAAAATTCATTTGGCTGTATTTTATAGAAATTATGATTCAGAATAGAATTTTTCATACTTTATCATGTTATATTTTAACAATAATAAAAAAATTCAAAAACATAATGATAAACGTTATCAAATTAGCCAAGTATAACTACAAAAATACTATAAAATAAAAGTTAAAGTTGCATGTAAATAAGTAGTTGCAATTACCAAATTTTCTAGTCAGAATATCATGAAATAATAAACACTAAAACACTAAAGTAAAAACTCGGGTAATGGATCTGTGTAGAGCATCATAACAAATATGTTTTCCATACAGAGTTGCATATAGGTGAAAGTATAGCTTCAGATTCTGATCTAAAGTCTGGGTAATCCAATTGCACTCTCAGGGTTTTGTTAGATCTTGCTTAATGTTATTTTTATAATAGACCCCCCCCCCAGCATTTAATTAGTAAGAAGTAACTGAAAATAAACTGGGATATTCCAGAAAAATCATTAAATCATTTAAAAATTATAAAACCATGAAAAAAAGTCTTCAATTCTGTAATTGATAAAGAATGGTTTATAATTTTCAGTAGGAAAAAAGACATTCCTAGTGGATGTCTGCATGATTTGTAAACAATCTGGACTATTAGTGCTAATAAAAGGTGTGAACATTTTTAGTCAGTTATTTTATTTAGAATTTTATAAGAAATGTAATGAACACAGCCTTGCATTTAATGCTGTAATAAAATGGAAGATTATGGGGCTATGGTAAATGGATCATGCCCCAGTTCTCTCACTTTCAATGTTCAAGTGTTTTAAGAATTCCCAAGCATTAAAGTCATTTGATTATATATTTACTATGTCTATAAAAATATAAATTTAAAACGTAATGATCAAAATTTAGAATTTACGAAGCTATATAAAAAGTAAGAATTTTTAAAAAGTATTAATATCTTACTTTTTCTATTTTTTTATAATGATAATGACTACATTTTCTCAGCATTATTACCTTCCTCTGGATGTAGCTGTTCATATAACATATAACATTTTATTCTTGATTTGTTCAATCTTAAGTTATCATATAAATTGTTTCATTAATCTACTTTATAAAAACATTGAGTAATAATGACTTAAAACTTATAAAATAAAATTGTGATTTATTAATAGTGTTTTAATTTATGACTATTTGTATTGTATTATAAAATAAATAAGTACAATATAACAATTATATATAAAGATTTGATATTAATATCAAATCCTATTAGCTGAAAAACATATAACATTGGGATAGTGTATATAAATACCTAGTCTGATTTTTGAACTTTGAGATGACCATAATGTGTAATAGAAAGACTTTCATGGCTAATTTTTGACATTCCAGTAAAACATTTGATTTAGTGCTACTATAGTTCTCTGGAACTTTTCTAATTTTTTTGCTTTTCAC
This sequence comes from Epiperipatus broadwayi, assembly GCA_028023455.1. Classification (NCBI taxonomy): domain Eukaryota; kingdom Metazoa; phylum Onychophora; class Udeonychophora; order Euonychophora; family Peripatidae; genus Epiperipatus; species Epiperipatus broadwayi. Next base: position 48,049 of record JAQFVV010007657.1, read on the forward strand.
ATCTTTTAAAATTTATTTTCTATTTTCTGCTCTTTGGAGTATTAAATCTTTATTAGATTAATTTATAGCTGTTTAGAAATTATTATATTAATAAACAAATTAATCATCTTATGTTATATTTATTTTTTCATTTATAGATTATCATTTAATTAATATGTAATAGATAATTTTATTAACTACTATTTTTTTAAATAAATAATTTCTATAATATTTTACTTACACTTTTAATATTTTTATTTTAATATATAACACCAGTAATGGCCAAACAACCACTCCTTATAAAATCTAAATTTGATCAAGAACAAATATAAATTTGTTATTGTTTAGTCAAAATTTTAATTTATATATGTTAAATTTTATATAATTTATATATATTTTGTATTAGCTGATTTTTTTTTTTTTTTTAATGTAATAACATAATTATTCTGAGATTTTTTAAATGAAATATTATATACATACTGTTAGCTTTAGAGTTTTTATTATATTCTAAAAGTTTTATTCTGCAGAATGTGATGATACCTAGTAAATTTTGTCCTATTAGTTTTAAAGTTTACTTTATTAGCAAAGGATTGTTAGTAAAAGTGGACATAACATAAATTTTTTTAATTTTTTATTATCCAAAGCAAATAACTAGCTATTTCTTCATTTACAAGCTTATGTGTAGTTTGATTAACCAAGTTTATTACATATTTTTAAGTATTTTGATACATGTCTTGGATATATTATTTATATCTAAATATATGTTTTAAAATTATATAAATTAATAATCTCACCCATTTTAAAAATCCTTCTCATCTTTGTATTTTCAAAATCACTAATTAAATTCTTTAGGTCAATTTTGAATATTTCCTTGTGCTCAATAATTAACATTGCAAGACCTTTAAACATGGTTGGCTAATTGAATTTCTTTTGAAATAATTTAATGTTAATTTATTAACAGTTTTTTAAATGCTAGCTGTAGTTACTGTAACTGTGAATAATATTATTTCATTACTTTTAATAATTTTGATAATTATCTTATTGACACTTTTTTTCTGGTATGATCTTTCAATAATAGAATTTACTTAACTGTTTATAAAATAAAATATTTAAATGGTGTGTTGTGATTTATGATTTTAACACTAAAACAATTTGAAAATACATGACCCAAGAATCAACAGAATGTGAAAATAATTTTCAGGTTTATGGGTTCTTCAATTGTGTGGCTATGGACCTACCAGCATTAATTGCACATATGATTTGGTAGCTACTAGGGGGGGGATCATTAATAGAGTATATAAAGAAACTGAAAAATAAATATTTCATAACTTTCTTATAACTTTACCTAATATTTCTTATTGATAATCAAAATTCACAGAATCTATATTATTTGAGGATAAGTTTTAAGAAATTGTCACATAATAATTTATATATTTCTTTGGCTTTTAACTGGTTATTCTTTATAAACATTTTCACAATCAAATGTATCTCTAATGCATTGATTATTTAATATTTTGATTGATATTATTAAAAAATGTATTGGCAAAAACCTGTTTTTTTATTATCAATAAAGTCCTTCAAGAGACATTGGTTATTTTAGTGAAACTATTACATTTCTCTGTTTCACGAATATACTACTAAATAATTTTATAAATTATGTGAAAATGGTTGTAGGAAAAATGAAAAAAGAAATTGTTTAGTTTACGAATTCAAATAAATTCTAAACTAACAAGATTTGAAATTACTGTTAGAAAAGATTATCTATCAAAAAAAAAAAAAAAACTCTAATTATAAAGACTGTAACTAGATCAACGGATTTTATCTTCCAAAATAAATTATATTACCAAGTTATTAAATTATTTTATTCACATATATATATAAGTTAAGAAAATATCACGTGATTCTCTCTAAGTTTATAACTATGCAAATTTATTTTTAAGCATTTTGTTATAACTCCGCGTGAATAAATTTTATTTATTAAATATGTAGTTGACAAACCCTAAGGCAAAGTAATGCTCTATTGTAAGTATAATGTTTTAAAACAATAACATAACAAATAAATATCAGAGCGTTTTTCTCCTATTGTACTTTGAACTATTAGTATATATATATATTCTGACGTAAACGCTACCTCAGGGAATTTTATTAATCTAACGTGCCAGCTTTTCTCTTTCAAAGATCTTATTATTCAAAAAAATACAAAAAAGAACGAATATAATTTTAGAATAAAAAAGAAATAATCCTTTAGCGATAACCAAGAAAGAAAAAATAAAAATTGTCTCATTTATGAATTAAATTTTTAAAACTATTATTGATTCAATTTGTTCACAAGTGGCGTTCGATGAAGATAAAATGTAATTTTAGATATGTGCTTTAGGCAATCAATTTTTCGTTTGTTTTCAGATTATTTAAAAATATTATCGCTTTATATCTTAAATAATACAAAAATTAATATATATTGTGTCAAAATTTAAAAGTGCTAAGTAATTCTCCACATGTTTTATCTTTTTTGAGTACCAATCATTCATATCGACACCTATAAACATCCTTATATATATATTTTTTAAATGCAACAGCAACAATTAGATTACATAATGATACTGGGAAAGTCAACATTGAGAACGGTGTAAGACAAGGTGACTCCATATCTCCAAAACTTTTTACAGCAGTGCTGCAAGAAGTATTTTGTGGTTTAAAATGGGAAACTAAAGGAGTGAATGTAAATGGAGATTATTTAAGTCATTTAGATTTCGCAGATGATGTAGTTGTTTTTGCAAATAATGCTTCAGAGCTGCAGGAAATGTTGCAGGAGTTATCAGATGAAAGTAGGAAAGTAGGACTAAAGATAAATGTTAAAAAGACTAAAGTAATGTTTAATCGATTTGCTCAAAATATGAAAATAAAGATTGATTATGATGAATTAGAAGAAGTTAACAGTTACAAATACCTTGGTCAGATTATTAATACAGATGGAAACATAATGTAGGAAATTAATCATAGAATTAAACTTGGTTGGAGTGCTTTTGGTAGAAATAACTTGATACTAAAAGGAAATATGCCTATGTGTTTGAAAAGGAAGGTTTTTTAACAAATGTGTTTTACCAGTTCTTACTTATGGATCTGAGACTTGGACACTCAATAGAAGAGCAATACAGAGACTTCAGACCATTCAAAGAAGTATGGAGAGATGTATGTTGGGAATAACAAGAAGAGATCGAAAACACAATGTATGGGTAAGAGAACAAACAGGTGTTACTGACCTCATTGAAAAAATTAAAAGATTGAAGTGGAGTTGGACTGGACATATTGCTAGAAGAGATGATAATAGATGGACAATTGAAATTTTAAACTGGATTCTAAGAGATTGTAAAAGACCCAGAAAGAGACCACATGTGAGATGGATGGATGAAATAAGAAAGTGTGCAGGTGATGTGGAGAAGAGAAGCTAAAGATTGGAGAAGATGGATTAAACTTGGAGAGACCTTCATCCTGCAGTGGATTGATAATGGTTGATAATGATGATGATGATGATGAAGTCTTTTTTTAATTAAAATTATTACTTATTTTCAAAATATTTCTAGTTGAATGCTGCTTATAGTAAACTATACTCTGCGTGGTTTGATGCAGTGTTACAGTTGCAGATTATGGCATAAAATTTATGTCCAGCGTAGTCACTTCCGGTATTCGAACTTCTTATGAACTTTCAAGCAATAAAATGATTCGATTGTTTTTAATTTACATTAAACTATTTGATCTGGTAATCAGTCTACAGTTAACTAGTTAGTTATCTCTAAGTTGTAGATATTAGATTATGTGTAATCTACTTCGACTAGATTAGAATGCGCTGAGTATAAAAACATAATTTGAATTAACTACTGATAAGTGAAGTATTACATAACTACAAGAACAGAGTTCACAATAGAATCTTTATGTATTTGCTTTTATATGCTTCTATTTTATAAATTATTTAATTAATAATAATAATAATAAAACATTCGAACTTTTGCTCGTGAATTCATAAAAACTTCGAGCACCGTGAGTTCGATCCTGCATTAATAAATATATTGAAGCGAACACATCATTATATAATTCTATGTTTAAATTTTAACATTTGCGTTAAGAACAATAATCCATTCTATTACTTATCAAAAGACTTTTTTTGTAAGCATGATTAATCAAGCAGAAACAGATGTCAGTGCTGAACAAATCTTATCAAAAATTATTTATATCAGAATAATGTTCCAATTACCAGCTTATTTTTAGCAATTTTTATAATGTAAGAGTTCAGCTAAACTTATCAAGGATAGTGAATGGATCACAATCTTATCTTGCAAAAATATTCTAATTATCATTATTATTGTTAATTTAATATTAGTGAAATATTCTTGTCTATTCTTAAAATAGCCAAGTTATGTACTTATTATTATTTTTATTATTATTAAAAATAGTTGGATTTACGTCATATTTCATTATTCTTTTTAATCCAAAAGCCCAATTATATGGATAATAATTGTGGTCACATGTTTTTTAAATTTGCAGTTTGTCATAAAAACTTGTTCATCATCTTTTGACTCATATTTGATCTCAATTTTCACTTTGATCATAAAATCATTAATAAATAAGGCAAAAATCTCTATACAGTAATGCCACCCTGTGCCAACCAGAGTAATCAATGGGTGCCAGAAGGCTTGTGCATAAAATCCCTATCTAGTGCCTATTCAGCCAATATCACCAGACTAGTTTCTGGCTTGTGGCCTTCGTCAGTGAGGAGTCTCCATTGATTACTCTGGTTGCCATAGGGTGGCACTATTGTATGGAGAGTTTAGCCTTGTTTAATAACAATTATGTGCTAATATAAGAGATGGTGATCATGTGATGTTTAGTGGTTTAAAATCATTAGTACTTTTACAATAATCTCATATCCATCTATATTTTTTGTCTCAACAGTACCTTTATTACTTATTACATTTATTTCTATTTTTCTCTCTATTGTTTTCAGATTGGCATAAAAAGAAATTATTATAGAAAGTATGAATTTTTATCAGTTTCTGTATTTTCTAACTTTTTTTAAAAGATTCTTCTGTAAAGTATCAGTTTAAGTACTTGATTCAATTTTACTTTTATTATGATTGTGGTAGTATAAAATTTATCTGGAGATGATTGCACATTTTTCTTGGTCTTTGTAATTGTCAATGAAATTCCAAGCATTTCAGTAATCTTGGTAATCTTCTCCTTATGTTGGGATTACTCCATCTTAATTTTTAATTATATATTAGAATTGCTATTTACATGAAAGTATATACTCAATCATTTATTATATCAATAATGATAAAATCAAAATAGACATAAATGGTAATAGATAATATTATTAATTTCTTTTTTAGAATAAAAAATGAACACTTTAAAATTAGAGATAAAAAAATTGCCAATCTAGACATTTTTATTGCTTAATCACTGTTAAAACAATGGCCAAACCTGTAGCCCTTAAAGCACTTACAGCCTTTAAGGCTATAATTAAAATATAACTTTACAGGTGTACCAAATTGTATGCAGTAATTCTGACTTAATGTAAAAATGATGTAAAACACAAGCATAATGCGTTTGATTTTTATTTTATACTTTTTTGTCTAATATGCTGCACTTTTTTTAATTCTTTAGTTATATTTGCTGTGTAGTATTTGTATTTTATAGTTCTTTGAATAAAATTCTTTTGAAACATAAGATTATTAATTAGTAATAACAAATGAAGTACAACACAGCATTATTGGTTTACCATTTTACAATTATCAATACCCTGCTTATCATATCTCATTATCATTAGTCATTATTTTTCTATTTAATGATCTATTTAATTGGCTTTCTCTATGACTATAAGTTGTATAAAATCTACAAGTAATCTGCTTATTAACGCCTTCTGTTTATTGCAAAGAGGTTTATATTGATGAAACCATACTGCTAAGAATATTCAGTTGACGTTAAATGAGTTAAATGTAGTTTTTTATTGAGATATCCAATGATGAATAATTTTATCAAGAAACCAATTATTTGAAGAGAAAAAAAAATAACACAAAATTATTTCAATATGAAAAAGTGATAATTATATATTTTTTAGAGAATGAAATAATAAATGATGTAAATGCAATTTTTATTTTTTATATGAACTCAAAGTCTTCACTTAAAAATTGTTAAAAAAAAATGACATCTACTTTTCTAATAATAATGTTATTAAATTTACTTTTGATATCACTGGATAAAGCACAGAGTTGTTTTTTTTAAAAAAAACAACAACATGGAATTAAGAATTGACAACGCCAAAACATCTACATAAGCCTACAATTACAAATATACATATAAAATTTAAACTTTACAGCACATTGAATTATTATAGCAATGAAATAGTTAAGATTTTACTTCATTAACATTAATGCTTAAATAAATTAATATATATATATGTGCTCTGCACACAGGTAATGAAGCTATTAATAAATTGTCAAAATTTTTACCACCAAGCGCTTTCGGGACAGTCTACAGTCCCATATTCATGGCGAGTTATTCTGTTAATAACTGTAAAACTATGCAAACTTTATGCAAACTTATGTGCAGATGTTACGTGGACCATTTACGAGATAGGGAATAGCAGGCCTCTCTTCTGTTGATTGCCAATGGGTCAGCCACAATGAAGTAAGCTTCAAATGGGATTGTAGACTGTCCCGAAGTGCTTGGTGGTAAAAATTTTGACAATTTATTAATAGCTTCATATATATATAGCAATGAAACTAAAAATTCTTTGTAACAATAAAAAAATAAAGCAGAAAAAATGTTTAAAAATCCTGAAGACTAAAAGCAAATAAAGCTTCTCTTTCATAAGAAAATGCTAGAAATCAGGAGCAACTTTTTATAAGAATTATCAGTTTCAGAGTCTGGCAAAAAGTAAAAATAAAATAAAAAAAATGCCAAAGTTACCAGTATATTCAATTTCCTTAATTATAAGTGATTTGTAGTGCATTTAAAAGTTCAGGATTTTTTGATATTCATCTACTAGCCTGATAGTAACAAAAGAAATTAAATGTTGATGTTAGTTGCATTGGTTTTAGATTTAAGTCATAAATCCTCATTGATAAATACAAATGTCATAAAACAGTTGAGATAAAAATTATACTGCATTATTACATTGATTACTCAGGTTTACAATAGATAGCATTAAAGTAGAAAGAAAGAAGATGCTATCATGTTGTTAATTAGGTTTTGTTTTTAAAACTTCAAAACAAAAATCTGAAAAAGAAATGAAGTAACCTATGTAGCAGGATTTTGATAATTAAATCATTTGAAGTAAACTCTAAATAAAAAAAACATGTCCCAATCTCAAATAAAATGTGTTTGAATGCCCTTTGCTTCTAGGTAAATGTATTAAGAAAATATATTAACATTCCAAATGTAAATCAAATCCGAGATATTTGCAAAATCAATTGGCAAAATTCAACGGACAAAGTTTCAATTGCATAGTAACTACATATTTTATTATCATTAAATTTTCATTTGACAATCAAAAACCTCCTTCAAGGACAAATCACTATAATGGTCAAATATTTAATATAATTTATTTGTCCATACTGTTGTCACAAATACAGAAATAAATAATCAATCAAACAAGATTGAAATAAACAACTATTAGTAATTATGTTGAAATATTTATCAAACCGGCTTTCATCTCCATTGAGATCTTCTCAAGATATTATTATTTATTTATCATTCAAAGAGTCATACTAAAAACAAAAGAATGAAAAACATTTATCATGCAAGAAAAAAATAATAGTTATTGATATTTAAAATTAACATCATCTTTAAAATGTGTGCAAGAACATTTTATGCCAACGTATGAAATCTGTAATAAAAATTAACTTATAAGTAATTTAAACATAATGTTTATGCCTAATGTAATAATACCAAGATGGCATTATAATGCTGTGATTAATATATCCACCTGAAATGCAGTGATCTAGAATTTGAATCTGACCAAGAAATTTTGTAAAAAGTTTAAGAAGATTTAGAACTTAATTTTAGATAACTATTTCATAGTCAAATCAAATAACCACCAGTAATAATCAATGAATGTGCATTATCTATTATTGATTGGATAATAAAAAATCTAAGATTAATAAGATAAGTCAACTAGATTGAATGTAAAAGGCTACTAAATACAGAGCAGCAGTCATCCCTAATGGCATAAATATCACGTTATAGACACTAAGGCGATGGTTGACTTTTACAACAACATTTAATAATGTTAGAACCTAACACATATTGTTTTACCTTACAGTGAATACAGATAAAAAAATCTTGATCAAAATACATTTTAAGTAAATTATTTTAACAGAAGAATTTTTGATCTTTAAATTATTAAACAATTAACTAGTTATGATTACATTAGCAATGTATTATTTATATGGATAATCAGCATTTTGTATAAGGCATTTGTTCTCATAATAGTAGACTTGTTATATAACAATCCTTTTATTAGCTTCTTTTGTAGAGTTACATTAAGGGATGATTTTGCTATAGGATTGCAATGCTTCAATATTAATCTTATATAAAAAAAAAAAATTGTAGATATACTTAAAACTTCTATTTCACCACATATTCTTGAAACACATAAATAAAGACATCTGAAAACAAATAATGCCTAAAATGTATTTTATGCTAAACTATCTATTTTTTTTGGCCCAGGTCACAATCTCTCATATACATATAATATATATTAAAACAGATATACTGCTTCACGTATATATTTAGAATATCCCCCCCCAATTTAAGAGACTAATAATATTTTAAGTTTTAAGTTAAAAAAGACTAACAATATTTTTTTTTAAAAAAAGAAAAAGAAAGAAGTAATGAAATTTGACCGCATTTAAAAATGATATGTTGGTCAAACTAAAAGTAAATTGAACTTTCTAAAATGAAAAAAAAAAAAAGCAAATAGATTTATATTTGCAATTAAAGAAAGTATAAATCTTTCTTTAATTAAAATTAATAAATTCAAGTTAAAAATCAATTAAATAAAAAAAAAAGTCTTCAAACATTAAAACTCAGATTGAAGAAGACTTCTAAGACAGAATAAATGTAGGTGTCAAATCACTGTGCCACAGACAATAAAAAATTAAGATTCAAAAACTCATAAAGGTAGATAATCAAAAATTGTTACTAATTAAAAATCTGTTCCCACCAAAGAGAAACTGTCCAATGATCTAGGGGATTAAAAAACAGACATGTATGAAAAAGCTGCTACCAATGGGAGAAAAGGGACATTTAAGCTGAATCCGTTTGTCAGGGAGGAAAAAATATAAATAGTCTGGAAAATCAGTAGAAGATTATTATTATTATTATAGCTAATTGATTCAGAGACACAAGATTTAGCTACAAGAGTACAAAAATGTGACTAAATGAGACCATCAAACAGCCTAATGAAAAATCCTAATGTGACCATAGGCTAGAGACCATTTGTTCTCTCTATATGCCCACCATGTGAACTCCAAGCTTTGCCTAGAAGTTTTAATATGCTGTTCAAGACAGACCCCCAGTTATTTAATAATGCAGTAATAAACGAAGACGTGAAATTTAGAGGTAAGCAATTAAAAATGATTCAATTACAATAAGATATGAATTAAAATTATAGCTATTAATTTTTATAAAACAAAAGAGAGAAAATGTTATATTCTTAGTCTTAAAAAAGTTTTTACAATCAATTATTAACTTCAGTCAAAAGTTGACATAGTTTTTTAATCTTTATTTAAAATGAAAACAAGAAATGAAAATCATTATTATTTAATTAAAAACACTCACACCCATATATATGTGTTACATATTGAAACAGTATGATTTGATCGTCATACGTTTCACCTATTCTAGAAATCAATAGCCTTCATTTCCCTAGTTCAAACCCTAAAGGTACACATATATATAACAATATACTTGGGAATTTAACATGTATAAAAACGTATATTTACACGTATATGTGTGTAATTGTATATGCACACACGTTTGCTATAATTGTATATATTTTGTAATAATTTTATTTGCTAAAGAAATGGTATATTCATATCTGAATATTATCATTATATAACGTACACACCTTATAATTTTATAAATATTCATCTTATGATTTTAAATAATTGAATTGGTTTCAAGCTGGAAAAATTGTAATAGATAAGAACAGAATTCTCTAAAGTATTTCAAACTGGCTTTAAAGTACCCAATTACTTAACCATGTAGAGCAACTAAAAACAAAGGTAGATGTCTCACATCTAGGATAAAATGCTAGCAGCTTAAATCTCTTTCAGTAAAAGAAAAGGAGAAGCAATCCAATGTTTAAAAAAAGAACTTTACCAATCTCATGAGACACCGCTGGTACAAATTCAGATTTTAGGATTCTTAATAAAATAAAAGTTGGACAATTAAACCTGCACTGAAATCCAGATTGGAACTAGAATCTGAGAAAAATAAAAGGAACAATGAATAAACCTGAAATCAATCAACCGATTCGTCTGAAGCTGATGCAATTAAGACTTCTTAGATTTTAATGTCTAGAAATAAAGATTGTGAATGAACTGTAAGAGGGGGGGGGTTAAAAAAGTATAAAAAAGGAGTTGAAAGAAAATTGTCATCCATTTTGCTTTACTCACGTTTCAACTTATATCCAGGCAGCAGGCCCAGTTTCTACCATGCAAATAAGTGGCTAGAAAAGCTAAGGCCATCTTCCCAATGGTCAAGAACCATTTTATGGAGCCCAGAGATCCAAACCACCGCCCTACTTAAAGAATAGCCAACGATGAACCAGCAGATAAATCAGTCCATGCGTGTATTTCATACTTTCAAGCTGCAAGCCTCCAGATAAATAACCAGTAACCACTTCTTTATCAAACTAAATCTAAAAGCTATAGCCATCTATAAATCTTTCCTAAAGCTAGCTATATAATAAGTAATGTGCACAAACTCTTCCATTCAAATCTTATAAATTAATCACACAATGTTTAAAAGGTGTATTCTCTCTTAAAGTAATTAACTGCATTAGATAAATGTATCTCAACCTGTATAATTTTAAAATGCTTTAAAAGTTAAATGTAAATCTTGCCTGATCACAAATTCTTAAATCTCTTTTAAATTCAACCTATAAAAGCTTATTTGCCTTATTATTTTCTCTATTTGCGTCTATACTTTTGCATCTATATATATATTTTGTTAAAATGCATTTATTGATTTATGCTTTGCCTTCGGAGCAGAGACTATTAATTATTATAACTTAAAGAGACGTTTTGTTCTCAAGTAAAGTAATTATGCTGTTTGGCATACCTATAGATTGTCTCTGGTCCGAAACCTACTTTGATGTATTATCTGAACTGCTATGCGTAGCTTAAATTCACATATGTTGCTTATTAAAAGGTTTGTTTGGTTAAATAAAAGAGAGTGATAATTTAAGGCATATTCAGTAGTTAGCCAAGTTTAAGCCCCAGATATGCTTTAGACCCCCTTAATGTAATTGCATATAATATGTAGTTAATTAATAAACTAGACCAATTTTAATAAAGTCCTCTTTAGCACAATTTCAGTGTTTATTTAACTAACTGGCGTAGGGTAGTTTGCAGAAGAAACTATAGATTTCGCGCTTTACTAGTTGTTATAATTAAGATTCCAAAAGCGTTGTGAATGAGTTTTACGAAGCACTGAGGTGCATTCCGCCTTGCTATCATATAATTATTAAGATAAGATTAGGTTTTAAGGGCTATCTTATCATCCTTAGTTCGGGCAACCGTCTCTTGAATGGGATAATGATTTTAAGGGTCATACCCATTTCCTCCTTTAAAACTGGAACACCGGAATCCAGCATCTTATATCGTGGCTGTTCGAGCCTCCGAACTAAAAGTTCATGTATAGCAGGCGAGCGGTATCTGAGAACCGAGCAAACGCTGCTGAATTTCATGAGTAAAAGCACATTCAAGACGCATCTGATGTAATTTGCATAGCGCCATAGCCTCAGAAGTTATGCTACAAAACACCAGTTCATCTGTTGTATATTAATTGTTCAGCATTGATCTGAACCTAAGATCTAGTTTATCTAAGAATATCTACATAAAGAGCACATTGACTGCTCATCGCGTAATGATAAATTTAAATACACATTGTATAAAGTTCCCACTCTCTTAGAGTTTAACCCTTAACATACTGAGTAGGAATGGCAGACATAATTTAGACATCAGTATAGACGTAAAATAATTATTAATGTATAAATAATATAATAGAATAATGATCGTTAAGTACAATTGATTACAGAACGTGTAGTTTGTATTTTCACCATCCCACCTGCGAGTGGAATATTCAGTATATTTAATTGTTATTGTTTGTGTTTTGTCAAGATAAAATAATTTTAAAATCTATTAACGTCTGCAGTATTATTCACTTTATCTATATTAAATCACCATCCATAATGATTTTATATGCATGAGATAATCAGCCATAGGTTGTGTGAGTGTGTTTGGTTAAGCTATAAAACATTTAGTTAAATATCCCCGAGTCTCTCGTTTTACCCTTTGCTATTGCCGGCGCGGAAATTGAGAGATTACGAGTGTAGCCTCATATATGTCATTCATAAGGTAGTAAGTCAGGGAGTGTTGGTGAAGGAGCTGAGGTGCGGTCAGATTTGGTCTCAAACCCTCATCTAGATCAGCCTTGGTATAATTTACCAAAACTCTGAATTTTGTTGCGTGGATGTTCAAATATGACTGTTACATAGTATTTTTTTTTTTTTCCGGGAATGTCGCGCCAACTGGGGCCTTCGAATATAAACCTACATACCTGAGAGGGGATGTTAACATAGATGTGTTTTCATATCATTCGTTATATGTGTGTAGATTTTTTTTTTCCGAATATGAACGCCAAACGTGGAGTTTCGTTAATTTTCTCCACGCCCTGAAATAAATGCGTGTTGAGGGAAGGGGGAGAAGGGAAAAGATAGATATATAATTTTTTTCACAGATATAGACGCACAAATCATAGATTTATGTTGAAAGTTCAATTTTATATTTTGTCGAATTGATTTATATGTATGATATACGTAAAATTTATATATATGTATAATAGGCGTATTGGTAGTGAAAGTTTATTTGGTCTTAGAGAAGCGTTTGATTAGTAATTTTTTTCATATTTTGATTTTTTGATTGATTGTTATTTAAAGGCAGTGGCAATTAATTTCACTTTTTATCAATTTTATATATATGCGAGTGAAAAAGTAAAATGTCGTTTAGATTATAGAATTCGTAAAAAGATTTCTAAACGTCAACGCAAATGTTAAAATCAGTAGTACTGCCGCAAGTAATTTCACCTTTTGTCAAGTATATATATGCGTGTGAAAAATAAAGTTTTGTTTTAGATCATATGATTTGTAATATTTCTAAACATAAATGCTAAAATCGGCAGGTAGCACGAAAGATTTTTTTAAAAAAAGATTATTTTATATGTGCGTATTGATAATAAACTTTTTTCCCAATTGTAATTAAAAGCAATAACTAAATAGAAAAGAGAAATTTTTACATTATTTTATATATGTAGTGATAATGGATTTTTCCAATTGTAATTAAAAGATGTAAATAAATAAGAAAGCAGTCTTTTTTTTTGTTTTGTTGAAATAATTTATATATATACGCGTGTCGAGAATAGTTTTAATAGTTAAATAGGAAGAATTTTTTTTTGGGGAATATTTTGTACACATATATCGCGTGTTGATGGTAAAATTTTTTTTTGTTTGTCACAAAAGGACATTCAATTGTGATTAAAGATAGTGACTGAGATTGATTTCGAATTTTATATTTTTGTTGAAATAATTTGTATATATGCGCGTGTCGAGAATAGTTTTAATAGTTAAATAGGAAGAAATTTTTTTGAAATATTTTATACATATATACGCGTGTTGATGGTAAATTTTTTTTTTTTGCCACAAAAGAGCGGTCAATTGTGATCGAAAGTAGTGACTAAAATTGTTCTAATTTTATCCACAGTTATATATATATGTGTGGGGGGAAAATGTAAATTTCTAGTCTATGTTATGTGTTGTATAACACACTTTCTCAAATCAAATTCGCTAGAGTTGGAATGTAAACACACTGTGGCTGATAAAAATTATTTTTGTAGTGAGAAATAAACGAAAAATTTTAAATTTTGGTTATATAAACAGCAATGCATATGGTGAGGTCCAATACCGTTTATAGATAGATACGGGTATCTCATCCACTGGCAACTGGCGCCCGGGGCTCTTAAATAGCTGAGAGTTTCTCATATAAATTTGTTGTCAGGGTGAGACAATTGAAAGGACTCACTGTTGGGAAATTTGGTTGGTGATTCAATTGTGCTAGATAAAGTGAATAAACAAACGATCAGGCAAGATTGTGCTATATATATGTGTGTACTTAAAAGGGGAATGAAGTTCAAAAAAAAAAAAAGAGAAAAAGCAATCATAGTTAAAAGAAATAGTGATGGCAGCTCTGCAGTGTTGGAAAGAGAAGACAGGCATGGGTAAGAACAATTTTATTATTATTAGTTAAATTTTTTTTTTTGGTTGTCATTGTAATCTCATATGTTAGATAAATTAAGGGCTTCAGTTCTAAGTAGTTACTAGTGGTAGGGCAGAATCCATGGACGATCTTGTCATTGGGGAGGATGGCAATACGCTGTTGAGAATAAATTAAAGTACATTTAGCAAAAATCAGAATGGATAACAGTACAGAAGAGAGAGTAATGGTAGAGAAGAGTGAGGCAAGAGAGGAAAGGCTCGAAGAGGGGGTGTAGAGTAAAGGAAAGAGGTTGAGATCAGGAAGAGAAATAGTGGAAATAAATAGTGCAGAAGAGGAGATAGTAGGGAAAAGTAAGGAGGCAGAAAACAGGGAACAATCTAATGGGGAACCAGAGCAGGTTTTGGAGGAGACAGCACAGGAAGAAAAGGGAATGATAGCTGCTCTATTTAGCAGGATAGAACAAAGAGACAAAGAAAGAGAAAGAAGAGACAGGGAAAGAGAAAAAAAGACAGGGAAAGAAATAAGGCAGAGAAAGAAGCAGAAAAGAAAGAAAGAGACAAGGAAAGAGAAAAAAGAGATGAGGAAAGAGAAAAAAGAGACAAGGAGAGGAAAAAAAGGGAGAAAGAGAGAGATGATAGGTTATATGCCATATGGAGGGAGATAGAAGAAAGGAACCAAAAGATTAAGAAGGAAAAGGAAGCCAGGGACAAGGTAGCCAAGCAGGAACAGGAGAGACTATCAAAAGCTAGAGAAGAGAGTAGAGTTACTGAGAAAGACAAAGAAGCTGTAATATGGTATCCAGAAGAGGTTGAACTAAGAGAAGCTAAGGGTGAAATGGTGGAAGAAGTTGTAGAGATAGGTAGAGAAACTGAGAACAAGGAGAGTAACCATGAGGATGTAGAATCTCCTTTTGAAATAAGATCGAAAGAGCAAAGAAGTGAGTCAAGGGTTGTAGAAGAAATGTTGCAAGTTAGTATGCAAAAAGAGATGTGGGAAATGAGTGAAAAAAATAGTTTAGTAGAGGAACATGTTAAAACAGAGAGGAAGCCAGAGGATACCATTGAGATAAATCAAGTTGAAGAAACTTTAGAAGTTTCAACCAAAGATATTTCAGGGGAATCACAGGTTGAAAATCCTATTACTGATGAAGCAAAAATCGAGATTATTAAAGAGGAAGAAATTGAAATTAGGAAGAGTGATATGGAAATTGCCAATCCACCTTCAGGAAAGCTGCTAATTGTGGAATATATCTCTAAAACTGCAAAAGGAGAGGTAGTACATACAGAAGTCGAGACAGACATGGTATTAAACACCAAAAAAGAATATAAAATGGACGTGAAGGTAGTAGAAGACTACAAAATAGTTGTAGGGATTGAGGGGTTTAACTTTGATATAAAAACTGAGGAAGAGTTGAAACTTGATGAAGAAATTGTAGAAGAGTTTAAAAGGGATACAAAGACTGCTGAGGAGTCACAAGCTGATTTAATAAAATCTAAAATTGATGTAAGTGTTATAACAGAGTCCAACATCAGTGGTGGGAGCATGGAAAAGTATAAAATCGATGCTGTGAATATTGATAATTGTAATATCAATAGGGAGATATCAGAAGATTCAAAAATCTATTCAGAGACTGAAATTGATATTGAAAACATGGAAGGGATGAAACCTGATGAAATCATGCAGGGATCTTTTGAACAACAAAAGATAGTTCAGAACATTGAGGACTCTATAGATATGGAAGGAAATGATGGAGAATACAAAGTAAATCTTCTTTCAACCTCATCGAATCACGTTATTTTTATTGAAGAAATTAAGCCAAAGTCTTACCCAGAAGTACCAAAAATAAAGGCAATTGAGGTTATCAAAATTTACATAGATAGGAATGTTTTAGAAGATGGACCTTTCTCAGAAATTTCCAAAATCAATAAGTTTGATCGAGGGGCAGAAGATAGTGGAGCTAAGTCTGAGATCAAGGCCTGGGGGGATGGAGTGAATTTTGATGGTGAGAGTAGCTCAGATACTGCCAGAATCCAAATGGGAAAGACAGGGTGGAAAAGGAAGAGGAGAAAAGAAAATATTTACGTCGTTAGTAGGAGAAAATCATATGGTTCGAATATGAGAAAGTGGATAAGGTTTCGAGGAACAAGGTTTCGAGAGATTAATGATAATGTCCCAAAGAATAAGGTTGCAAAGCCGACAAGGTTTCTAATGCTTAGAGCCAAAGGTGAAATAGACCGTAAAACAAAACCCCCAGATGCATCAGGAATAGTTAATATCTAAGGATCTAGTTCACATTTTACCAGTAAAAATATATATAGGTATGGTGATAAGCATATTGGTAGAGGTAGTTTTTTTTTATTGTGTTTTTTTATTATTATTATTTCACCCATATAAATAATCATAGATGCGATAGCATATCTAGTAGATGTAGAGGAATGATTATATATATATATATAGGTAAGAGTAAGGCATAGGTATATTTTATCCATATGAACAATGAGGTATTAGATGTGAGAAATGGATTAGATTTTAGAGTGAAAGAATTCATTGGTTTGTCATGTGTTTTGTTTTTTTTGTTTTTGTTTATGTGCTGGGTAGACCAAAGTTAGGATGGGAGGTGCTGATACCATGTGAGAAATAAATTTCATAAATCTTATACACATAAAATGACTTATGATTGCTCATTTAAATAATAAGTAAATTCATTTTTTTTATTGTTTTTTTTGTTTCCGGACTTCACTGATATGAAACAGTATGATTTGATCGTCATACGTTTCACCTATTCTAGAAATCAATAGCCTTCATTTCCCTAGTTCAAACCCTAAAGGTACACATATATATATAACAATATACTTGGGAATTTAACATGTATAAAAACGTATATTTACACGTATATGTGTGTAATTGTATATGCACACACGTTTGCTATAATTGTATATATTTTGTAATAATTTTATTTGCTAAAGAAATGGTATATTCATATCTGAATATTATCATTATATAACGTACACACCTTATAATTTTATAAATATTCATCTTATGATTTTAAATAATTGAATTGGTTTCAAGCTGGAAAAATTGTAATAGATAAGAACAGAATTCTCTAAAGTATTTCAAACTGGCTTTAAAGTACCCAATTACTTAACCATGTAGAGCAACTAAAAACAAAGGTAGATGTCTCACGTCTAGGATAAAACGCTAGCAGCTTAAATCTCTTTCAGTAAAAGAAAAGGAGAAGCAATCCAATGTTTAAAAAAAGAACTTTACCAATCTCATGAGACACCGCTGGTACAAATCCAGATTTTAGGATTCTTAATAAAATAAAAGTTGGACAATTAAACCTGCACTGAAATCCAGATTGGAACTAGAATCTGAGAAAAATAAAAGGAACAATGAATAAACCTGAAATCAATCAACCGATTCATCTGAAGCTGATGCAATTAAGACTTCTTAGATTTTAATGTCTAAAAATAAAGATTGTGAATGAACTGTAAGAGGGGGGGGGGTTAAAAAAGTATAAAAAAGGAGTTGAAAGAAAATTGTCATCCATTTTGCTTTACTCACGTTTCAACTTATATCCAGGCAGCAGGCCCAGTTTCTACCATGCAAATAAGTGGCTAGAAAAGCTAAGGCCATCTTCCCGATGGTCAAGAACCATTTTATGGAGCCCGGAGATCCAAACCACAGCCCTACTTAAAGAATAGCCAACGATGAACCAGCAGATAAATCAGTCCATGCGTGTATTTCATACTTTCAAGCTGCAAGCCTCCAGATAAATAACCGGTAACCACTTCTCAATCAAACTAAATCTAAAAGCTATAGCCATCTATAAATCTTTCCTAAAGCTAGCTATATAATAAGTAATGTGCACAAACTCTTCCATTCAAATCTTATAAATTAATCACACAATGTTTAAAAGGTGTATTCTCTCTTAAAGTAATTAACTGCATTAGATAAATGTATCTCAACCTGTATAATTTTAAAATGCTTTAAAAGTTAAATGTAAATCTTGCCTGATCACAAATTCTTAAATCTCTCTTTTAAATTCAACTTATAAAAGCTTATTTGCCTTATTATTTTCTCTATTTGCGTCTATACTTTTGCATCTATATATATATTTTGTTAAAATGCATTTATTGATTTATGCTTTGCCTTCGGAGCAGAGACTATTAATTATTATAACTTAAAGAGATGTTTTGTTCTCAAGTAAAGTAATTATGCTGTTTGGCATATCTATAGATTGTCTCTGGTCCGAAACCTACTTTGATGTATTATCTGAACTGCTATGCATAGCTTATCTTCACATATGTTGCTTATTAAAAGGTTTGTTTGGTTAAATAAAAGAGAGTGATAATTTAAGGCATATTCAGTAGTTAGCCAAGTTTAAGCCCCAGATATGCTTTAGACCCCCTTAATGTAATTGCATATAATATGTAGTTAATTAATAAACTAGACCAATTTTAATAAAGTCCTCTTTAGCACAATTTCAGTGTTTATTTAACTAACTGGCGTAGGGTAGTTTGCAGAAGAAACTATAGATTTCGCGCTTTACTAGTTGTTATAATTAAGATTCCAAAAGCGTTGTGAATGAGTTTTTACAAAGCACTGAGGTGCATTCCGCCTTGCTATCATATAATTATTAAGATAAGATTAGGTTTTAAGGGCTATCTTATCATCCTTAGTTCGGACAGCCGTCTCTTGAATGGGATAATGATTTTAAGGGTCATACCCATTTCCTCCTTTAAAACTGGAACACCGGAATCCAGCATCTTATATCGTGGCTGTTCGAGCCTCCGAACTAAAAGTTCATGTATAGCAGGCGAGCGGTATCTGAGAACCGAGCAAATGCTGCTGAATCTCATGAGTAAAAGCACATTCAAGACGCATCTGATGTAATTTGCATAGCGCCATAGCCTCAGAAGTTATGCTACAAAACGCCAGTTCATCTGTTGTATATTAATTGTTCAGCATTGATCTGAACCTAAGATCTAGTTTATCTAAGAATATCTACATAAAGAGCACATTGACTGCTCATCGCGTAATGATAAATTTAAATACACATTGTATAAAGTTCCCACTCTCTTAGAGTTTAACCCTTAACATACTGAGTAGGAATGGCAGACATAATTTAGACATCAGTATAGACGTAAAATAATTATTAATGTATAAATAATATAATAGAATAATGATCGTTAAGTACAATTGATTACAGAACGTGTAGTTCGTATTTTCACCATCCCACCTGCGAGTGGAATATTCAGTATATTTAATTGTTATTGTTTGTGTTTTGTCAAGATAAAATAATTTTAAAATCTATTAACGTCTGCAGTATTATTCACTTTATCTATATTAAATCACCATCCATAATGATTTTATATGCATGAGATAATCAGCCATAGGTTGTGTGAGTGTGTTTGGTTAAGCTATAAAACATTTAGTTAAATATCCCCGAGTCTCTCGTTTTACCCTTTGCTATTGCCGGCGCGGAAATTGAGAGATTACGAGTGTAGCCTCATATATGTCATTCATAAGGTAGTAAGTCAGGGAGTGTTGGTGAAGGAGCTGAGGTGCGGTCAGATTTGGTCTCAAACCCTCATCTAGATCAGCCTTGGTATAATTTACCAAAACTCTGGATTTTGTTGTGTGGATGTTCAAATATGACTGTTACAATAT
>JAQFVV010007658.1:0-68204 GCA_028023455.1 Epiperipatus broadwayi
ATATATATAAATCTTGAGTAACTTTTAACTTGTATAGTTATTCACTTGAAAATAATGAGCCATTTAAAATATCTTGGTAACATTTTAAGCAGAAAAGTGGGGTTATATATTGTGATGTAGCATAGAATCAAATGTGATATTGCTTTTAACAAAGTATAAGAAAAATATATGGCATTTTGCTGTTTGATATAACTATGAGAATTATATACAGCTGTTATTTTCCCTAATTTATTGTATGAAAGTGAGATTTATAGCTTTTATTAATACAACATAGCAACATTAGAAAATTTTTCATAAAATTATACAAATATAAAAACATTCTCTAAGATCAATCAACAAATTCTTAAACTTGTTGAATATGATTTTATAGAATCTACATTTCTAAAATCACTTCTTTGTTGGAGTGGATATATGAAAATAATAATGCTGAATGATACAAATCTTGCTAAAAAATTATTTATTATAAAAATTGAGCATGATTTTCATGGGAGAGGCAGAGTCCATTTTTTATTATAAAGATTATCTCAATAATACTCTAAAGATGGGAAATTTTAAATGTCTTTATTAGGTAAATATGGCAGAGAATAGAACACACTAGAGAATCTAAAATTAGACCAAGGCAGTAAAATCTTTCAGAAGGAAAAGTTTACTGCAAAAGTGAGAAGACAACTTTGCAAATATCACATAAAAATAATAAATGGGTCAGCATATCCTACAAATGATGTACAGATTATTTTGTATAGCCATGCAATACTCATCATTAATGCATTTTTTTCTCCCTTTTTTTATTTGAACTCTACTCATTTGTGAGTGGCTGCTGATGCTAATGATAATTAATGAAAAAAAAATTCTTTGTTTTTAAAAAGAGAGTTCTTGTTGAATTCTATCTATTAAAAATGAAATCTCAGAATTTATTTATAGTAAGCCTCATTTGGATATACTTTTACAAATCTACATGTTAGAAAATTATAATTAAATTATTTGTACAATTTCTTTTGTCTTTTTTGCTTTCTATTTTTACAAAAAGTCCAACAAAGTTTATAACAATTACTTGTATAATTAAAATTATAAATTTTTATATTCCCTTAAATAAATAAATTTTTATTTCATAAAGCATTAATATTATACAAAATATATAACTTTTAATTTTTTAGTTTTTGACCACCACAGTCAGTTGCTAATGTGATGTTTTGCTTGATAATTACATTGATAATATGTATATCTATCTGACATACATGTCGCATGCAAATAGACTTAACAAATAATAAATACATCAATTCATTATCATCATTTTCAAGCATTACTAATTCACTGTAGAATAAAACCCCAAATTTAATTTAGTTTCTCTGATCTCTATTCTTCATATTATGCCAGAAAATATCTCTATTTCATCCATCCAGACCATGTATGGTCTCTTTCTAGATTTTTTTTATAAACTCTTGAAATCCAGCTTAAAATTTCAACCATCTATTTATTATCATCTCTTATTGCAATATGTTCATCCCAGCTTCATTTAAACTTATTAATTCTTTTAATAATGTCAGTAAGATCTAATTGTTCTCACTTCTATGTTTTTATTTTTGATTTCTTCTTGTTACTCCTAATATATTATATATATATATATATATATATATATATATATATATATATATATATATATATATATATATATATATATATATATATATATATATATATATATATATACTTTGTTGAGTTGTCTGAATTCTCTATAGTGCTCTTTTGTTAAGTGTCAAAGTCTCAGATCCAAAAGTAAGAACTGAAAAACATACTTATTAAAAATCTTTCTTTTCAAACATGTAAGCATATTTTCTTTTAATATTAAGTTATTTCTATAAACAACACTCTATTCAAATTTAATTCTATGATTAATTTCAATTATTATGTTTCCATCTGTATTAATAATCTAACTAAGGTATTTATAGTTATTAACTTCTAATTTATTGTTATAAATCTATATATATATATATTAGAAAACCCACTGAATATTCCTTTAGTTTTTTAACATTTAATTTTAGTCCTACTTTCTTCATTTCATATTTCTTTTGTAATATTTCCTAAGTTCTGAAGCATTATTTGTAAAAATAACCACATCATTTGCAAAATCTGATGACTTAAATAATTTCTATTTATTTTTACTCTTAGCTTCCTGTTTTAATTTACAAAATACACTTAGTAAAATTGTTGTAAAAGTTTCAGAGATATGGAGTCATCCTGCTGTACATCTTTTTCGATGTTAACTTTCTTAGTATCATTATGTATGTAATCTTATTATTGCTGTTGCATTTTGTTTAAAAAAAATCTTCAGAATATAACAATATCCTAAGTCTATAGTTTGATAAACCAATGCTTTAATCACTGAAAAAATGCTTATAAAATCAAATGTCTTTTCACAATCTAGCAATCTAAAGAATAAGGATAACTTATATTCATTGTCTTTTTCTATAACATCTCTCAATACTCATATGTGACACCCTATGCTAAAATCATTTTTAAATCTAGTTTGTTCTTTTGGTTGGTAAAAATCCAAAGTGTGCTGCAGAAAGGAGTTTGCTATTAAAATAACCATGCAGTACTAATTTTTAATATCTACTCTATAAATTTTTTTCATTACATTTGTATTCATACAGTTTACAAACATGGATGGATTACTCACCAGCAAGCATTTTCCAACAAGGTGAATTTATTGGCTTTTTATTTCTGAGTTTAAGATAAAGAAACACCATGGTTTTTTTCTAGTTCTTAACTGAAATATTAATTGAGTTTTCTTGAAGACAGGATGAATGTTCTATACAGTTTTTGTAATAAATACATCAATTAAAAATAAATTAACTTTAGATAATAAAAAAATTACTATTGGACAAACCCATATATTTCAAAATAATAAAACAAATAAATATATATATATAATTCTTTCATTTTATTAAATATTTCATGAATACAACAATGACAATACTGACTTTTTAATAATGTACATTTCACATGTTATATAAAACTTAGATTTTGTACATTTATTTTCATTTAGTTTTAATTTTAAACAATAATCTATTCTTTGTTTTTATTTTTATTTTTTATTCGTTTATTTTTATTTATTCAGATCTCTGATGAGTTCTTATCAATTAAAAATAATTTTCATATTTGGCCTCACACTTTGTATATAGTCCAATTATAATTTTAGAGTTCTTTACATAAAGTATAAAAGATTCATTTTATTAATATTTCATCTTACTTATTACTAACATTCTTAGTGTTCCTACAAAATCAGATTTTACACTATATACCTGGAACATATAAATAAATATTTAGAATTTTACAATCTAATTAATATTTCCACAATTCTTTATATATAATATTTGTAAATAAATAAATTAAGCAATCATTTATTTCAACTTTCTATTTTAAAATATTTCACTATCATCAGTCAATATATTGAAACATTATATTAGTTAAAACAACTATATTTATTTAAATGTAGTCAGACCAAAAATAGATTTTTTACTCAATTTCACTACAACATTCTCTAGTTTTCTATCCTCTGCTTTTGCTTTCAAATCCATACTACTCACTTATATTCAAATCATTACTTGATTAAATTCTTTAACTTAAACTTTCATTTTTACATTTCATGGTATTTACACACACAAAAAAAATCTTAAAGCTTTTGCGTCTTAGCACTGCTCCCTATTTCATATTACATATATATATATATAATTAGTTTCCAACCAGTAACCACCTAAACATTCACAGTAAATATAGCAACCAATATTTCTAACTGCTGTCAAGGCAACCTTCACACCTTTTAATAGCAAGAATGGAAATGTGTGTGTTTACGTGAATGAACTATCTATGGATAACAGCATATAAATTGTAATTTCTAGTGTATTTTTTAATTCTATGTATGTACGTGTGTGTATATATATGTGTGCATAATTAAATTTCACCATTTAATATTCACATTTTTACAAATCTTTCAATTTTCAGGTGGTATACAAAAAAATTGATTAATTAATACACGATATGTCACCATTTAATTCAAAAATAGGTCATCTTTTTTCTTTACAGTCAACATCTCTTTACTGAACAGGAAGACTTCAGTTTTGACAGCCTTTATCTGCTCTACATTACTTTTGCTACAATTTCATTAAGCTTTATTACCAGAAGAATGGTGAAGTGATAAACGTCTTAATCAAATAAAATATTTATATATGGAGTACGCATTTATTAAATTTTCTATGTATGTACTTGTATTTAATTATTGGTTGCATTACACACAATTAATTTAATGATTAAAATTTTTAAATTTAAAGAAATTCTTGGATATATTATTTATTGCAATTGCATTAAGTCATTTTTGTTAATAGTGATGGTGAGTAATATATTCTTTTGTAATGTTTATAGCATGAGATTCAAATTTAAGGAGAGTTTGAAAATTTATTTATTGATATCTGATAATTTTCCCAAACAAACTTTTTGTTTTTTAGATAATCTACTTAGCTAGACATTTAATAATGTATGGCAAATGGAATATGGCTATTTTTGGACGGAATATAAAACAAAAATACTTGCAGACAAATCTGATCGCATTGGAGGTAGTGAGTTCATGATTTAATTTTAGTGAAGAGTTTATTTATAGGTTTTAAAACGTTCTTTTAAATACCGCTGTTAATAATAGGAAACTATATTTTTGTTTTTTTAGCTAACGTATGTCTAATTTTTTTAAAATAATTTAATTATTGACAAAAGATTATAAAAGAAGCTGTAAAAAATTGAGACAGATTAACTGGTGCCTTTATTAAGTTATGCAATTGAATCCATAAATTTGACTGTCATTAACTGTATGGTTCGTGGTTTGTGTTGGCTACATAGATCAGGGCTGTTAAATTCTATTTATGAAGCAAATTTCAAGGACCATAGGTTGTCCTGTATCTGAAAAAATAATTTCTGAAGAGATTTTTCATTAATATAGAAAGAAGGAATATTTCATTAAAACAAATTATTGATCGTGAAACTATTTTGAATTATAGGTAAATCTGATCTACTTAATACCTATTAACATGTTCTATGAGAAAACTTCTGATATCTGGTAGAGGAAAGTGAAACACTACAAAGAAATACATTTGAGTGGGCTAATAATATTTCATATTTAATTGAATACTAATGTCATCACTTTTTCTCCAAACAGAGGCATAGTATTCACTAGTTGAATATTAACACAGAGGAAATTGTATATAAAATATTGCATCAAAATCTCAAGTAGTGTCGACAAATTTTCCAAGAAGATTATTAATAAAAATTATTTTAGATCTAATTTTAAATAAATGGGGAAAAAATAAGTTACTTTCTGGGATATAATTGTGTTTCAATTTATTAATGCAACAGGATATATTGACCAGGCAAAACTCTCCATAAAGTATTGCCACTCA
Organism: Epiperipatus broadwayi; assembly: GCA_028023455.1. Lineage (NCBI taxonomy): Eukaryota > Metazoa > Onychophora > Udeonychophora > Euonychophora > Peripatidae > Epiperipatus > Epiperipatus broadwayi. The sequence goes on from JAQFVV010007658.1 coordinate 5,445, forward strand.
GTGCAAGCCAGAGTAATCAATGGATGCCAGAAGGCTTGTGCATAAAATCCCCATCTAGTGCCTACTCATCCAATATCCCCAGACTAGTTTGTGGCTTTGTCAGTGAGGAGCCTTGGATCAGAGAGCACTGCACATAGATCTTAGGATCTAATGCAACCATCCAGCATCCACCTATTATCTCTACTTAACTACAAAACTATGAGTCTTAAATTGAAAACACAATAATATTTTCAATCCAAGCTCATTAGCTTATATAGCCACCATGATCCTATTAAGCAAAATTGGTTTTAAACCAATAAGAAATGGTAATCATGTGATGTTTATTGGCTTAAAACCAATCCTGCCTAATAGGATAGTGGTGGCTATGGTTATTAAGGAACCAAAGACACCAAAATGTACAAATACTGAACTGAGTTCAGATCTATATGACTATATAAGCTAATGAGTTTGGATTAAAAATATTATTGTGTTTTCAATTTAAGACTCATAGTTTTGTAGTTAAGTAGAGATAAAAGATGGCTGCTGGAGGGTTGCATTAGATCCTAAGATCTAGGTGCAGTGCTCTCAGATCCAAGGCTTTTCACTGACAAAGGCTACAAGCCAGAAACTAGTCTGGGGATATTGGATGAGTAGGCACTAGATGAAGATTTTATGCACAAGCCTTCTGGCTTTTCATTGATTACTCTGGCTTCACTTAGTGGCAATACTGTATGGAGAGTTTTGCCTGTTTAATAATAGTTATAAGCAAGCATAAGAAATGGTGATCATGTGATGTTTATTGGCTTAAAAACAAGATATATTCTGATTTTGAGTTGTTTTCCTGTTGTGTAAATGAAAAATTGAATATAATATCTTTGGAAAAAAATTATTTTAAAGAGATTTTCTATTTTTGGAAAAGGTCATATTTGTGTGTCAAAGCAATTTTATCAGCCTATATGAATTTCCTGCACATCATTTCTAGAAGGGCATCAATTTGAATATATTAAATAATTAAATTCTATAGTAGATCATTCTATAAGAAAATTATATTGTATTGATATGTCTGTTTTATATTGACGTATTTATCTATTTGGTTATATATTTTTTTAATATTGTTGTCTCTTCATAATAATTTATAAACAAATCAGTAGAAATTCCAATCAGAAGGATTCATTTGTGTTTTTTAACTCCATAAATTATATTTTTGGATAAATAAAATAGACATTCATTAATTAAGTGTTTGATTGTTTGTATTGGTTCTCAATTACATAAATTAGAGGATATTTAAATTTATTTCTGAATCAGATAAATACAATGATTGTGGATAGATCCAATTGATTGAATAAAAACCACTTTAAAACTTAGATGAAACTCATTTTCTGCATCAAAACTCATTAATTAATTTAAAGGATGTATCAACTGAAAATTGAAAATGAAATATTGACTTGAGATGTGTGTTGAATGATAAAACTTGTCTTGAATTAGTGTCCTGATATACTTAAATGTGCTTTATACATTTTCTCTCAGACATTTTTTTTCTTTTATTAGATGAAGAAATACATTAAAGAATAAATAGTCATTGCAAGAGAATGGACTTAAGAGTGGCAGTAATATTTTTGATACTAATATTTAATTTGTTATTCAGAAGTTTGATCTGACGTTTTTTCTAGGAATATACACTCACTATTTAACTGAAGAAATAGAGTATTGATATCATTTATTCAAGAAGTGCTAAACAACTTTCCAAAAATATTATTTTTAAAAATTATTTGAAATCCAATTTTGGTAAATGAAGGATAAATTAGGCTACTAACAAAGATAGCATAAAGTTAGATATAGTTCTGCTAACAAAGATTTTTATTTTTATTTTTATTCATAGTAGAAAATATTAGATCATATAACTCATAATTTTATTTTCATTTTAAAAATATGGTGATTGAAGAATGTTAATTATATATTAATTGCTATGACATATCTCTGATGTTTATCATCATTAACGCTTTTACTATTAGAAATGAAAACTACATCATTGTCTCTTATGCTTGTCTCTTTGAATATATAATTTTAAAAAATATGAAATTCTTAACATAATCGTAGTATAAATATTTTGCTTGCAATATTTAAATTAAATTATCAATATTTGCTTCACTTGAGACGTATAACTCTGGAATGATTTCTCTACTTATTTATAAACCTGACTTTATCTTCTTTCGATGCGTAATTAAGAAATGATTCCTTTAACTCCATATAAAATAAAATATTCATAAGGTATATACTTGTAACAATGTGTTTAAACATCATACACCAATGTGTATTGGAAACACTAATCAATTCGCACATTAAAATGAATCTTATCACTGAAGATCTATTTCACCCATCAATTGATTACTGTTTAAAGATAATTTTCACTAATAAAGCAATACATTATTAAAAATTGAGAGTACAAAATCAAAAATAGTGTATCATTAATTAAAATTACAAAACAAAAATATTAATCTTAAAAATTCTTATGATTTAAACAATAGAATAAGTAAAAAGTCACTTGAAAATATAGTTGATATACAGAACTTACTTTCTGGAAAATATTTGGATGGAATACGTTTTACCCAAATTAATTATGAAATATTAAACTATTCATATTGATATATATGAAGATTCATACAAATGAAAAGACTATTAAATTATGTAATAGAAATTATAAACAAACAATATTTATTGGCTTATGTTAAGTTTTATGTCTAAAGGCAGATAAAATAATAAGATAATACACAATGCCACAAAGAAGTGACAACAGTCAGTTGTCAGCAGAGGCAATTTTCTATTTTTTAGCAGCCTCCTAAAATAATTTATTTAAACATTTCAATTATATAATGATTTCTTAGACTTTAATAAATCCTTATTAGGTATTGTGCATGGATTATCAACATTCTTATAATAAAAGTATTTTCAGATATGATGGTTAACTAGGAATAACAAGTATACAATTCTAAACCAAGAATATTTCCTGTTGCCTTCTAAGATAGAATTCTAGATTCATCAAAGTCTTTTCTGTTTCTTTCTTTTTTTACTTGTCTTCAGTCACTTAAGTTAGTATAGGGCCTACCACAGCCAGATTCAATTAGTGGGAAGCCCAATTCAATATTTCTTGTGGGAACTTTCAAGATATGGCTCTAACTAAATGCATATTTTTTAATATAAAAAATTAACAATTGAATATTATAATTTAAACAAAGAATATATTATCTATGTTTGAAAAACATTTTTTAGATTTTTGCTAGGAAAAGTTCTTCTAAAATTGAATCAAAATCTGGTTGCCATACTTCTTGGTTCTCAATGGATAGGATTGTTCAACTGTCTAGACTAACTCAGGTCATAATTGACCTTAAATAATTTTTTTATTTGTTTAAACTTAGAAAAATATTAATTCTTTAAAAACAACAGATACTGGTATCGTTAAATATATCACAAGAGCAATCAAGAGATTAGGAAAGGCTGTAACTCTTTCATTTTTTGCTAGAAATTGAAACAATTTAGAAATTTTTATAGCAATCTAATAAATGAATTTTTAAAATTTCCAATTCTTTGACCAACATATTATTGTCTAAATCTGTCTCATTTACAAAATCAGTAAATTTTCAGATTGGATTTGTAATCATTGTTTTGCTTTGTTTAGAATTACATTAAAAAAATTATTTTAAACAGTTTTGCAGGATTAACAATTGGCTCACTATTGATGTCATATCTAGAATATTTTTTTCTTTTTTTCAATCTTTTATTCTGAAATTCAGGAATAATCTCCAAATGCTTTTGCCTCAATTAACACTTGCTTAAACCCAATATCTTTTTATTTGGTCATTAATTGTTTTCAAATAAAGAAAGTGCTACAATAATATCCATGAAATCACTTTGAAATTCCTTGCTAATAAAATTTATTTGGAAAAGTAAATGACATCAAAACATGAGGGTAGAGTATACAAATGATTCTGCACTACTTTTAACTTGAGGATTTTCGGATGTTTCTGATATTCTAAAAAGTGCATCATAGACTTTATCTACTTGATACCTTATCACCATAACACTTTGAATGTAACAATTCCACTTTGTACTACAAAGAGGCTTCATAAGAAGATGTTCAACATATTTACAGAAAATTGATCATCCTTTTATAGATGATGATAATAAAGCATAAAGGAATTAAAGTATATCAAAGAAAATTAATGAATCAGAACCAATTTTAGTTGTACCTGTCAAAACAAAAGTATAATTATGACAAGCACTGACGGTAAAAAAATGTTCTTGGATTTTTCTTTAAGAGACTAGCCTGAATTTTAGAAATTTTTCTCTTCATATTTGAATCATTATTCTACTATTGCTCTTGACATTATTAATATTTAATCTCAAAAAATTAATTTTTGCTACAGCGCAGCATATAAATTTTCTCTAGAATTGCTTTCTACACTTATAAATCTAATAAACAGTTCATAAACACCAATGATTGAACTATGTTTCTATCATCAAAAACACATATGAGTGTAAAAAACATTTGTCATTGATGGCTGATATCTAGAGTACAGTCAAGAATTATAGCAAAACACTTTTCTGACATTATTCAATTTATAATCTGGTTCTGAATTTTACTTCCCATTAAATTCATTAAATCATTTAAAATTATTTTGCATAGATAATGTTATTGATCTTATTTATTGGCAATTTGTCAAAGATGGCCTTGAATTATTGGGTCTAATTTTCTAGTCAATTTAATAATTCCTTAAAATGTTTCCATTATGTAAATCACCTTTGTTTTTGACAGATCCTTGAAATGCCAACTTATGCTCAAATAGAAACTGTATCAATCATAATAATCTTTCAAAAATATGATCCAATCACAATTTTTTTTGATTTAGTAATTTCTGTTGTACCTTGTGTTTATTTTTCACAATTAAAAGACTTTTTAAATGTTCTGGATATTTTAACATTGCAACCAAACAGTGCTTATTTTCATATTTTACAATCTGGTATCAGTATTTAAAGGTCAATTATTGAATCCTAATGTGGACAAAGCAATCATCATATTTTCATAAAAAAGATGACAATAAAACCAAAATATTTTATATTTTTTATCAAAATGTGTTATCCAGGGACAACATATGATTTCACTATTTGGAAGTTGTTGTTTTTTTAAGAACTTTTGAAAAATGAGTTTTATTATTTTAGAAGGCAAATTCATCCACAGGAATATTTTGTGATGGCTTATTTTCTCTGGTCAAGTAGCAGGATCACATTTATTAATTCATTAACTATTTGTTTATTTTCAGACACACCACACTGAATTATTCCCGTGACATTATTTTTTTTTTGTAAGTGTATTTCTGCAAGATTATTATCTATATCCATCTTACTGTTCTGGACATTTTTTCTGGAGCATTTATATATTTTTATCTTTTTGATTAATCCCTGCTGATTGTGGATTCTTAAAAATTTGTGCAAAGTGTTTTCAGCTATAATTTTTCGTATTCTTTTAACTTTCTTTTGGTACTACCACTTTATATTTTCTGCAACACTTCTTTCTTGTATTGAATTAGCCATCTCATGAAAAAGTAGTTAGAATGTTAAGATTTCTTTAAAAAGTAGCCAATAATGGAAAATAAATATTTTATATTGGTTTAAGTTTTTAAATTTGCATTAAATAATCAAAAATATTTTTATAATTTTCGATTCATTAAAAACTAATGGAAAATAATCAAGAATATAAATGAGCAATTTAGAGTTTTATATTTTTAGAATAAGATTTAAAATTTTAAAGCAATTAATTGAATAATTCCGATTTTTAAAAAAATATTTTAAGTAAAAAAATAATGAGTTTAATATAGATAAGTTTATTGAATTATTCATCATATAAAATAATTAAAGTATATTAAAATTAATTATCTTGTAAAAATAATTCACATATATATAAATAATTTAATGTACAATTTATTGAAATCAATGATAACAATTTATTTGAATGATGTAATTTTTTTTTTTAAATTAACACATGGCATATCTTTATTTTTTGTAACTGCACACAAGATAACCTGTTATATGCATACTATGCACAGCAAGAGAGTTGTCAGAAGCTGCAATGCAATTAGTCGACTCTACATTGTACTATATATAATTGATAATAATGGAGAAAACAAATTAAATATATATATAGATATTTCTGATTATTGTAATTTTTGAAATAACTAGTTACATTTTTTAAAATATAATTTTTAATAAAATAAACTTTGACAGGTGTGGAACACTTTTAAAGTGTGAGCCCTGATTAGGCACAATTGGTCCAATCAGCTTATATCCGGTCCTGGGCCCAGTTATCATGAGTTCTCATGTTAACAGTCATCTTTCAATAAAAACTATCACAATGCAGATCATAAAGGTTTGTGGAATCACATTTTTATCCTTTAGCTACATGTGTAGAACATTCTGATGTCCAATTTTTTTTTTTTTAGCTTAAGCTCTCAAGAACTAAAAAAGCAATGATAGCAACAGATTTAGTAAGCTGGTAATCCTTAATTATAATCTTTAGTCCAGGCACTACAATCATTAAATTAAGTTGTAATTGGATTTAAAAAAGAGTTCAGTTTGGCAAAGATTGTACAGTAGTGCAGCCCTATTTAGGAATCCATCACCTATTACAGAAATGGAAGGAGTTTAAAGAATATGGTCTAAAAATGAGATGTCTCACATAATCTGGTTTTGCTGTTATGCCTGGAAAATTAATCTTAAAGCAATAAAAATAATATTAACAGCAATAGTGGTAAAGCAGAATGCAGTGATAGTACTAAAGATAAGTATTATAAATCTTTTTTTTAAATATAAAAACATGGAAAATGTGAAGTTTGTTTAATGATTTATTAAACAAATAAATATTAATGGTTGTTTTTTTTTTTAATTTAAAATTTATATTTCTTTTTTTAATAAAGAAAAAGTTTCTTTACTTATACTTGCAAGATGTTTTTTTTCCTTCCAAAAACGCAAATTCTTCAAGTCCTAATCAGAAGACAGCATTGTTGACTAAAAAGCTATCTAGATTTAAAATCAATATAGTTATTCTTAGTAAAACTTGTATTTTTTTTAAAAAAAAAACATGTTTAGTAAAATAGATAGATGGTTACAAAATTTTTTGAAAATGCAGATCAGCAAGTAAAAGAAGTGTGCATACTGTTGGATTTGCTATAAAGTGTAACCTTGGAATTCTTCATTGTATCAGTAAGAAGTTAATTGCATTAAAACTTGCACAATGTTACTTTGTTTATTTTGTTATTGCATATGCTTTAACAAATTTTAGAGGAAAAAATTTTTTTATTTTTTGTTGTACAGCATTATTACAGCAAAACTATTAAAACATCATTTTTTCTTTTTGGCGCATATGGTAGACTTTTGCCAAAAGCTGTCAGAAATAATATTAATGCTATCTTTTTAAATATTGGTCTGTTGTTATTAAATTTTTATACAACACCTTTTTAAATAGAAAATCACTAAAAAAAAAATGTGAATATATCTATGCTCAAAACAGTACCTTTTAATAGATTACATTATAGTTAGTAATAAATGAAGTTTATATTCAGCAAATACTTAATAAGCATACATTGTTAGGTGAATCACAGATTAGAGTTACATTAAAAGGCTTTATTCCAATGTTCATCCTTTACTTATTGAACACTATAAATATTAATTTGAACTTTCAAGACTGTATTATTGAGACATTGATATACATAAATCTATTATTGGATTCATTAAAAAAATCATGTCTTTTTCTGATAACGATCTTATTAATAACTTGATTTAAAAAAATATGCTGAATATTCTGCTTGGCAGAAATAAATATAGAGATTTAAAGATATAATCAAATGACTGTCAAAGAGATTTTTGATTGATGAATTAAAACTGCAAAGGAGATATAGATATTTAGTGATCTGGTCACTTTAGATCTTTTTTATGTATGAAAATCAATGCATGAATTTGAAAAATACTATCACAATACTACTACTACTGCTACAGCTATGGCTACTACTGCTGCTACTACTACTGCTACTGCTGCTATTGCTGCTTCTACTGCTACTGCTCCTTCTCCTCCTCCTCCTCCTCCTCCTACTACTACTACTAATAATAATAATATCACAGTACTAATAAAAATGATGCATAAATCAAAATGATAACCTTTAATGTATTTATTTTTATCTATTTATTTAGATTTGGACAAAGAAATCTATCTTAGCAAAGTCACAATAGCTCTTTGTAATCTTAAAAGTGGAAAAGACTGCAGATCCTGATGATTATACCTGGAAAAATTTTTAAATATGGAAGTCATATGTTTACTTCAAACTATTTGAATTTTTTTAGGAATGTATGGATTCATGAACTTGAAACATCTGATCTTAAGAATCTTCTACTTTTATAATTTAAAAAAATAAAAAAATAGATAAGATTGCAATAATTTTGGAATATCAATTATTATTCATTACAATAAAAATACTTCCAAGATTTTTGCTGAATATATTGTTTCCATTATAAATATTACCAAAAGTTCAATGTGGCTTTAGAGAATCATGAAGAACTATAATCATGGTTTTGTTACTAGACAAATGCAGGGAAAATGTTGAAAACAAAGAGATTTATATTATGCTTTTATTGATTAGGTGAAGATATTTGACTTAATTCATTGAATAGACTTATGATTTTGTTTGACTTAATTGGTCATCCACCAAAGTTTATTCATATCACACAGTTTCTACATAATGGGAATGAAAAAAAAAAAATTATTACAGAGGAAAATCTAAATTATTTAAAAACAAAATTTAGACTTGTGTTAAATGAGGATATGCATTTGCTTCAACAATGTTTTCAATTTTTTATGACTGTTTTTTTGCAATTGTTTATAGGTGGCTTAAATTAAGGTTTAAGATGAGATATAAATTTGATATTAGAATTTTTTAATTTGAATCCATTAAAAATAAAAACAAAACCTACATTATCTTAGATTCAGTATGCTGACAACTGAACTACTACTTGTTATTTTAAAAGGGGGAACAATTCACTAATATTTAATGTGGCTGGTTAATGCCTTGATAATGAAGGCCAATTTAAATATTTTGGCAGATTTTTAAATAGAAAGGTGAAGTTAAATGTTGTGGAGAACACAGGCTCCAATTTTCTGCAGTATATCATCAGAAGAAATAATTACTGCAACTAAATTAGTTATATATGGAGCTGTTATTTTATCTAATTATTCTACAAAAATAAAACTTGAATATCCTATTGATGATATTAGAAAAGTTTTGTTTAAAGACGATCCATAAAGTTTAAAAAATATAATGATAAAGATCGTAAGACTAACAAATATGTTTCATCATGCTAGATGAATAATATAGAGCAGTGGTGGCTAGTGCATAGCATTGAAGTACCTCCAGAAAAAATTAATGATTAAATTTGTGCTTAAAAATATCAATAATATAACAATCATTCAATATATGATATAATTATTATGTGTATACAATTAATTAAATCGTTTTTAAAAAGAATTATTTTAAATAATACCTGAGATTCGATTCAAAGATGCTGCTAATAATCACATTGCCAGAAACATCATAATTAGTGAATTTCAGCAAGTTTCATAGACATTTGTTAGTTGTCACAGCGTTAATATCTATTTGAGTGTGGCATGTTTATCTATTCTGGGTTTTCTTCAGAGCAAATAAATTTTTGTTTTCTAGAATGAGCAATAAAATATTGTTTTTTTTTTTTTTTTTTATAATTAAGATTTCTAAATTAACTTATAAATATTTATTATAAAAAATATAACAAAATAATAAAAGAAATATTATTTTAAATATTTATCATGATGGGTGTTAGAGTCGAATATATATAAAAATATTTTTTCAATTGTCATTACATGAAAAATATGGGAGAGGTATATTATACTTACATTATAAAAATTATCTCAAAATATTTTAAAGTAAGGTAATATTTATTGTTTTTACTGTGAAGATATGACAGAGAAAAAAATGTGTTAGATAGCTATATTTATATATAGTATTGAAGTATTTTCTGATGAAGAAATTAAAAGACAGCATTGCAAAATATCAAATAAATAGAAAAATGAATCAGCATATTATATAAGCAGACATGTTTGCAGTTCACAGTTTGGTTTAGATAATTATTGCTAAACTCATTTCCAAAATAGTTTTTTTTTTCTTTTATTTCTTTAAGTTTTGGAAATGCCATTCTTATTTATGAGTTATTGCTATACATAGTATGTATAGTACTGAATATTCAAAGAGTGAATCAATTTCCTTCTTAAATATTTTTAAAATAATATTGCAAGAAAAAAAACCATCATGGATATAATGTAATTGTTCTGCATTTATATGTAATAAAACATTCTTATGCAAAATTTAGAAAAAAGGAAATTAATCAATTTATATTACTTTATAATTTAGTCTACTCTACATACTAGGATCACAAGCATGCATTATAGATAATTTCCTATTAAGTATTAGTAGTCACTTTAAATCATGCTTGTATGTTGGAATTTCATTGTGCATTTATTTGAGAATTATTGATACATCGATTAGTGCCGTGACTTTAATATTTCAAATGCCAAAATTATTTGTAGAATCATGTTAATTGACTTTCTAACACAGGAATGATATGATAAAAAAGCTTAGTATTTAGGTATTTTTAATTGAGCTTAGCACTTCTGATAACTTCTTGGTATCATATTCATTGCACTGAATAGTAGGCAGGAGAGTAGTGTATGTAAATGTAGTATTAGTTTATTTAAATTTATTCAAATGAGTTCAGTGGTTTAAATAACCCACTTTTTGAGAGGGGGAAACAGGATTTTTTTTTGTTAATGGACTTGGAGTCATTGGTGATGTGTCATACCTCTTTAACTTGTGTTTCTTTCAATACATGTGATGCTGGCTGCCATGGGCTCAAAGGCATGATAAAGTATATTTTGGTCTTCAAGGAATATGGATCAGTATTTTGGATTGCTTCTGGCCCTTTTGTATAGGTATTGCTGTTTGATAACCTTGTGGTGAAACTGTTGAGTGATTCTTCATAGTAGACAGTTTTGCCTCCAGCTTGGGTGCATGTGATCTTGTAGACTTGTGGGATGTTTGTGCTGTGGGGAGTTTGTCTTTAGAGTTATTTATTAATCTATTTATTGACAAAGGAGTGTCGAAGCTTACTTGATATGAATCAAAACAGATTTTGATAATATTTTTGGCTATTTTGGAGATATATGGAAGCAGTATCCATGACTTGTCAACAATTGGATGATTTTCTCTAATTTTATTATAGACTTTGTTGGTGATATTAGCCATTGTGTTGTATTTGAAACATGTTAGTTGAAAAAGAAAGATTAAAGAGTTATAGAAAATTATTCATTCAAAAATATCATTAGTTGATGTAATTGTAATATTCAAATATGTGCACAACAGAATTTCAATCTATAAAAACAATTTCTTTAAAGTGACTTCCATTAATTGCTAATTAACAGTTATAAAAGTGGTACATGGTCATTGAAAATATACTTAATTAACAATAAATTACAAAGTAATATAAATTTAATTAAGTTTGGCTGTTTTCTTCTATCTCCATGAAAATATTCTAAACAAATTAAGTAATATTAAAAAAAGAGACCAAACACCAGCAGATATTTTTGTGGCTACCTGAAATTTTGCTTCTTTCACAATACTATAATGACTTAACTATTATTTTTGTTTCACTATAACAATTGATTATCATTACAAATTTACTTGTTATATAAATTCTCTTCACTGATATTTTTTCAATATTTCACAATACATATAAATTTACATTCAAATTTTATTATTACAATATATTATAACTTATTATATACTACTTAATATTTAAAATATATAATTATGTAAATCATTTAATCAAATAAAATCTATTTTAAACCTAATATTGAGACAATATTGCCACATCTATCTATAAATTTTGACAAAAATGTAATCACACATAGCAATGAATTGCTAATCATTTTGAATCCTGCTCATCATATAAAAGTAAAAATTTTTGCTTATCAAATAAAATCAATATATTTTCTCTGATTCTCTTTCAGAAAATTGTAAAAATTACATACATAATCTATTAGTGCTTTTCTGTTTATGAGCAAAACTTTTCTTGATTTCCACTTGAATGTTAACAGAGAGTTTTGTGTCTGTGTTAGTACTGACATTAGTGATATATTTTTGATTAGTGATAGTACAAAATAAAAATGTAAGATCAGAAAAACAATGAATTATAAGTAAATATTTAAAAATTAAGATTTTAGAACTATGAAAAAAAGCTTAAATTTTGAAATTTTAAAATCAAGGTTTAATATATTTTTAATTCAATAGTGCTTGAAAATTGATATATAACTAAATTATACCAGCCTAATCCATTTGAAATACTTATCTTTTCAATATGTCAAATAGTCTTAGAACTTTGACTTGTTTTAAATAATAATCACAAGAGGTTAGTATAAATATTTTTTTTTCAATTTAATAACATTTTAAATCATTTTAAACTCTTAATATATATATATCATATTTAGTATATGTACATAAGTATATATGTATAATAAATCACTAACTAAGTTTTCTATTTAAAATTGATAGTTTTTATTTTTGATTTAAACTAGAAAACCCATGATAAATATTTAAGAAAATGATTGCAAAGTATAAAATAATTTTAAATAAACTTAGTTACATATTAATTTACTGCAGAAATCTAATATGTAATATTGATTTAAAGTAAAATTATACACATTAAATAAAGTTCATTTACAATATATATGTACACATACTAAATATAATATATACATCAGAGGTATACATTTTAATTTATCCTGTTCATAATCTGCTCACTCAATGCGGTCTTAAATTTTTAAATTGTCAACATCCTGTTTCAGATTAAAACTGCCAGAAATCTACCTAGTGTACACATGGACTTTTTACATCTTCATTTTCATATTTCTTTTTAGTTTCAGAAAAGATAAGTTTCATTTTTTATGATAAAAATTAAAAATTTTATGATAATTTTTGTGATCAAGTAAATTGAATTTTTTTGTCTTTCAGTTTTTTCATTTTTATCACAATTTGAGTTGCCCTAAAATTTACACCAGAAAAAAATAAAAAGATTTAACTGATCTGCTTAGTTAATGAACATTATTGGAAGCAGATGGTAAGTCTTTAATTATATATATTTTTAAATTATTATTTGAATTTATATTTGATAAAAAAATATACGAAAAAATTATTATTGAAACTAACATATATGCTGATCAAAAAAATAGCTTGTGATTGTGAATTATCTGAATTTTTAGTATGGTGTGGGCTTGGGTCCAGAGGTCCAATAAATGAATTAGCTGATATCTGGACTTCTGATATGATACAAAGACAAACATATTTTGCAACTATTATAACCCAATTTAGATTTTTTTATATGTCTTGTCTGCATTTTAATAATAATAAAAATATGCAAAATGCTAAAAGTAAAGATTTTGATAGGATATAAACTTAGGTCAATTATAGACTATTGCAATGTAAATTTCAAAGTTGCATATCAAAGGCAAAGAGAAGTGGCAGTTGATGAAACTATTACTAAATTTATGGTCATAGTAACAAAAAGCAATATGAATCCTCAAAACCCTATAAAGATAGGATAAATAATAATACATTGCACTGACTCTAAACTATTAACTTATGTACCTCAAGCTTAACTCCATAATGAAATTAGTATTTTATTCACTTTTTATTTTATTTTGTATATAGTAACTATTTTAGTAGTAATTTTTAATAAATTACAAACTATTGAAATTCTTTATTATAATATTCAAGTTATTCTAATTATTGATCAATATTAACTATTAGTTATTAGGGATGTCATTAGGGATGACATATTCCTTGCAAATGCCTCTATGGAAAAATATTTTGAAGGGCTACTAGGAAAAATGAAAGGTACTAATATCTTTATTCTATGAAGTGTTCAAGTGATGGATTACCTTAGGTAAGTATTATTATATATCATTTTCTTTAGAAATTTAATGATAAATGCAACTAACCTATTAACAAAATTATAGTTTTAAAATTTATGCATGATAATTTTGAATTTATGAAATAATATGAAAATAATTATTAGAAATATTAACTTTTATTCTTTTTTTTATTACTTTGAATATCAATAACTATATTTTTTTAGCTTAATTACGTTTTTTGGTGTTTTATGTTTCAAACAATATATATTATGCCATTTTTAAATAATACAAACTTAAGTTACGCTAAAGTTTGTGGCTTAACATAATTTTTTAAATATTCAATATGGCTGCTTTGCCAGCATATCAGTTATAGCAGAAATATTTATCTCTCCAGTCAATTAAGAGTACTATATAGTTTTACATTTTCATTTACTGTTACAATACTAAAAACTTAAAAATGAAAGAGATAATTTCTTTTATATATATTAAATGCTTTTATTGACTACTCATTAAGAAAAAATAAAATAATTGTTTTTTCAAACACAACTAGAGTTTTTAGATTTAACTTGAAATAAAAGCATTGAAGGGGGGGGGGGCTCCAAAAATTAAAAGTCAATTCCTTGTTATAAAAAGTAGAAATAAACTTAATTAATTTCTGGACTCCACCCCCATGTTTTTATTTCAAGTTAAATTTAAAAGCTGCAATTGTGACTAAAGAAAGAATTATTTTATTTATTTTTAGTGCACGTTCACTAAAAACATTTAACATTAAAAAAAATTATATCTTTATTATTAAATACAATTTATTCTCAGAGGATCTTATTTTAATTTGATGGTATTTGATAAATTTTATTAAACTCTTAATTATTTCCAATACTTTTGATAACTACTGATGTTTTGTTTAGAAAAAGAATAGAGTGGAAAACTCAAGAACTAAAAAGTTCTGTGTGAATTTCTCAGATAAATAAAAGCAAAAAAAAAAAAAAAGTCACATGGCCTCTTGAGCAACTAATCATAGATTTTTTTATTTTGTCATAGACATATTTTTGTTCTCTATCATAATTATTGCAGAAAGATGGATCTATAAAAATATACAACTATTAGAGATAAAAAGCCCATAAAAAGTACTGACCTGTTATACTTACTTTCTTCATGAATAAAGATTTTTTGCATCAAGCAAAACTATAATTAAAAAGATATGAGAAATATTCATAATGCAATAAAAACTGAAACTTCAAAAACACTGTTGGTTATATATTTTATTATAATTTTATATTAATATGAATGAAATGAGTAAGCTATACTCTTATACTATATGAATTAGTAACATTGTTGTATGTACTGGTAACTCATGTTTAACTCACAAAAAAATGAATGCTATACTGAGATATAACCTTGGGGTACATATTTAAAAATTTGGAAATAATATTTAATCATCTTTATCCTTTTGGTAAATATATTATTTATTTAATTTGTATTTATAAAATACTTAATAGTATCGATTTTATTAATATGTATATATTCGTAAGATATTTGTGCACCAGAAGTGACAGACTTCCGTTGCAGTTTATGGAATGAACAATAAACTCCAAAACCTGCCATTCTAACACTGCATCAGACCACTCTGAATGCTAAATATGGAATATATTTTGTGTTTTCATGTGGTGAAATAGTAATGGTGCAATAACATTTATAAATATATAAGAAAGAACGATCTTAAATAGCCATTATAAGATAAAATACTTTTCAGTGTTTCTTTAGAAAAAAATATTTAAAAACAGAGATATTACTAATAAGCTAAATTAACAGCTGATTAGTTAAAGTTATATATATATATATTAATTTTTTATCCAAGAATAGATAAATATTTAGTCTAGATTGGGTACTAGACTGTCTATTAAAAAAAAATCGAAATTTGCTTTAAAATCAGCAATCTCCTGAAAAAAAAAAAATACAAATTTTATATAAAACATAGAACAAAATTAAGTTTTGTATTGATTAGTTCCAAGAGGCACATATTTATCTCATTATGCAAAAGTAAAAAAAAAGTAAATTGTATACATATGTTTAAAAAAGGAGAAAGAAAGAAAAATTGAGTCCGTCACTAATTTACTCATATATATTATTCTTTTAATGATATTTTAAAATTCCTTATACTAAAATATGGTCCTTATTTCTAGATTTTTTTTGATCCTATCAAATTTTGATATTCCTTTGTTTTGGCTGTGTTCCAATTCCTATAAAAGTGAAATGACAATAGAAAATGGCTCATATCAAATGATACATGATTAATACGTCATAGAAGCTCGCAGGAAGCAAAATTTTTTTTGAGATTCAAATCTATACAGATAATAAATTATTTTACTAAATTGCGTTAAATATGTAATTATATACATACGAGTAAGAAGGCAAACATGGGTGGATGGATAAAAAGAAAATATGATGAACAGTATGAAAAAATATATTCTATTAGTGGCAGATGTTATGGATAGAGAGACACAAAAAAGGAAAATATAAGAGACTTTTGGTTGATAACATCCTCAGTAGTTAAAAATTCTGAAGAAGATATATATAATATCAAATTATTCATGAAATAACACAAACGGGTGTTAACTTTAAGATATTTATTACATCAATATTAATTATATAAATAATTATTAATCCACAATTCCCAATAACGTAATTATTTCACTTTATAAATAAAAGCTTAAAATCTCAGCTAATTTACATACGATTTCATTTACACATAATTTATGTATAACTACAAAATTTAATCATTTATTTCTCAAACCATCCAATACGTTTTCAAATTGGATAAAAAAAAAAAGTTTTTTTTTCTTACAATTTATGAGAAAATATTGTACTGATTTAAATCATGTTAAAAGACTATAGTTACAGATTGATTGATTTCTTCTATTGCCGGTTACTTAGGAAGGCAGGTAATATTAGTCCACCAGTCTGTGATCACAACAGTTCCATTCAATTGATCAAAATGAGATTTTCTTTCTACTTTCTTCAGCTGGGAATTGATCCAGGAAGCTTTAGCTACCAAGTTTAGTCCAACGCTTTTACCATTAATGAAAAAAGGTTAGCGCGCACACACTCATATATATATATACACTTATAAAAAAATCAAAGAAATCAAAAATAATCCTAAAGATAATTTTTTAAGATAATTAATTAAAACAGTAAAACTTTAAATTTTTAATTTGTCCTTATATATATTTTCTGTTATATATCTTATATTAGCATGTTTAAGATTTTATTATATAATCATTACCGTCAGTTTTCTACATTTAAATGGGTCTTAATGAAATCCAAAATCACATCTCTACTAATTTTTCCCAACTCACTCTTCTTCACATACTTTAATATCATGTATATTTTTCCTCACACGCAATTCACTCCAATATATCTTTATAATTTGTTTCTATCTCTTTCAGTAAACTATTTTTATACACATTTAAAACTAATTTTCAATTTGTATAATGTACTTCACAAACCTATAAATAATGATTAAAATATTCATTGGATAGAAGTAATGTGCAGAAATTAAATCAGTAAATTAGTTTTATTTCATATGGTCCAAATTAATCTAATTAATTTCTTCTGGTGAAGATTATTAATTTTTTACTCGAAGAATTTTAGTCTTGGAATCTGTTTTTTAATATTTAAAAAATTAAATTTTATAAACTTGCATAAACAAGTTAAAATAAAATTTTAAATGAAAAAAAATTAAATTTAATCTCTGTGTTTATGAATATTATAAAAGGTATTATTATCTCGTACACTTTGCAATTAGTTTAATAATGAAAACTTTTTTTTCTCCCAGAGATTTACAATTTTCCATTATTGTTCTCTAATTCTTACTCTCTATATTCAGGTTAAGAACATTGATACAATGATGATGATGATGATAATAATAATAATAATAATAATAATAATAATAATAATAATAATAATAATACTTATTAACATTTTACTTTCCAATAGTAGGTAATATAAGTAATAACATTAATGTTAGTCGAAAAGTTAAAGAAATGATAACAAAGTTTTAGAGTTTTTTGCATATTAGTTTTAATCCAATGCTTGCAGAAACAATAAGGAAAGTGTCAAGCGTTGTTAGCCGAGAGGTTAGCGCAGCCGTCTTGCAAGCAAGCAGTTGTTTGCAGACGGTTGTTGTGGATTCGTCTCCTGGCCGATGCTATGACATATGAAAAAAAAAAACAACAACAAGGAAAGTCTGAAATAATGCCAAGATATGCTTTATAAAATAATTTAAGTTTCAGCATTGATATTAAAATTTTAAAAGATTTAATTTTTATTTTTAATTAAAATGATATTTAAAGCACTAACCTGATTTATATCTTCTGCCTAAGTACTTTGGCATTAACGTTTTTATCCATTCTGTTTATTTAAGTGATTTTTATTCTATATTTGTTTTTCATCAAAGGTATTCCAAAGATAATCATTTATTTATTTGTTTTATTAAATACACTCGTACTATTTTTAAGCACAGACATATATAATTAACAATCTGATGCAATAAACTCTTTTTTCCCTTCCATTTGTTCAAAATAATATTCATTTAACATCTCATATAAAAACTATTAATCAGAATTGAATGTAAATAACAATTCTGTCTAATAGTTCTGCCTATATTTATGTCTTATTTAAATAAACCACTTTATTTACATATACATTCACTATTAAAAGTCTTCTATTTTTACAATTTATATTTTTTCTGTAAGATATTGTTTATTAATTATTTTTGTCATCTTTTGATGTGATAAAATATAAAAAATTTTGTATCTTCCAAAAAAATATTCAGAAGTATTTTGATCATCAAAATATTCAGAAGTAATAAGGCGAATTACTAAGAATAAGAATGATGACATAACTCATGTAATGAAATAATTCGTGTGTGTGGGTACCAGTTGATAATCGAGAGCCATTAAATAAAAGTGTAGTTAAAAATATTAAAATCTTCATAAAAAAAAAAACATCAACTGAAACTTAACATAAAAAAAATTTTTTTTTTATTTGATAAAAGGAACAAATGAAAAAAAAACCCCACTATATTTAGGAAATTAAGATCATAATGATTTAGGAATATATAACAATAAATTTATCATTATCTTACTATGTTGCTTATAAAACTATAATATTAGAAATTTAAATTATTCAAAATTAAATAAGAACAATTTTAAAAAATAATAATTACAACATAATAGATAAAAAGTAACAGCAGAGAAAGCAACACCTATTCTTTCTCTTAGCTCAATTCGTAATGGAATACAGATTTTATGTAGCGTGGTGTCTCTTTACAACCCTATATTAAATGTTATCAAAGAAGTTGACAAAAAAGAAGGCCAACCCACATTATTATCAAAAATTGTTCTATTTCACAATGTTTAATGATTGTTTCTTTTAATCTCTAATAAAATAAATATGTATATCGATAATTAAATATTGTCACACGATATTAATAAATGAATTAAGTATTAATGCTAACACATAGAAAAATGAGAGGATTATCTATAAAAAAAAACATCGATTTTTTCATTTTATTTAACTTGGTTACCATATCTCGATATTGCTTATAGGGTTATTTTGTGTTTATCAATCAGATCTATTATGAATAGCTTTTAAGTTTGCATGCATATTATTATATTTAAAGATTATCAGACATCACATGGATAAAGCATAGTTGCTTACAGAAACAATTAGGATAACTAATTTGCACAGATATTTTGAAACTAAACTTAACCATATTCATCACCTACTGTGAATATACATGAGTAATAACTATCTGAATGGATTATTATTATTATCAAAGGTTGTTCATATAAAACCACACCACTTATTAATAGAAAACTTTAACAATATCTGGATAATTGTCTTCTATTAATATTCATTATTAATAAATCTGAAGACCATGACATTATAGATTGCTCAGTCTTACTTAGAATTTTACAATGTTTATTTATAATTGTTTATATTAATTTGCTTTCTTTAAAAATAGATAATAAAATATATAAGCATAACTAAGAGAAAACAATCACAATTGTTCAAAACTATAAATTAGTATCAACTCAAACACTTAGAAATAATTTATTTATACTTTTGATATCTATTATATTATTAAATTGTAATAAGTTAAAAGTTCTCAATTAATATTCTTTTCTTAATATTTAGTTAAAAGATACATATGGTTTTTCATAGTTATTAATATAAGTCTCTTATCTCACATCATTAAAGATTTAAACACCTTATACAAATATTCATATAAAATTTTATTTTACCCTATTTTAAAACATATTTATAGACTATTTATTAACAATAAATAAACTATTGTTGTCATCATATTATGCCATTGGTTCAAGGTCTTAATTATGCATTTTACTATTATAATCATTGTAAATAACATCTAAGAAATAAGTTGGTTAGTGTTTAGATCATTATCTCACATTTATATTACCTTTTAGGTTCTGTAGTCAAATATGATGAGGAATTTTGCATCATTCCTAACTATGCCTCAACAACAACAACAACAACAACAACAACAACAACAATAATAATAATAATAATAATAACAACAATACTACTACTACTACTACTACTACTACTACTATTATTACTACTACGATGACTACAACAATGATGATGATGACTACTACTACTACTATCACTACCACTACTACTACTACTACTCCTACTACTATCACTACCACTACCACTACTACTACTACTACTACTACTACTACTTCAATACTTAATCTAACTAATGGTTGATACAATATTTACTACCCAATAATCTGGTCATTAATAATAATAATAATGATAACAATAATAATAATAATAATCCAATTCTTTTATTTATCATGCGGCATATTAAAAGTATGGAATAATCTAAATAATATGTGGCAATAAGACATTTAATTATATGGCAATATTTTAAATAATAAATCATGATTAAAATAATATTATACTATATGATTTTAGTTTATTATATTCTGAATAATAATTATCATTATTTAAATAAATAATTCATTTAAATTTGTAATGTGCAAAGTATGTTACATGTTTAATTCTGACATCTGTGGATCGAATCTTATGGTAGTGAGTAGATAAATAACACGGACAACAAGTTTTATAAAAACAACTTTGACAAATTTATTCTATTCTATAAAACAATTATGTACATAAAATATTTACAGTCATAAAAATTCACAAATATTATATTAAAATTAAAACAAAATATACAAAATTAAAATAAAAGAAAGATTGAGTTACAGATTTTTCAATCTGAAAAATCATAAATATGTAAGCCTTCATTCCAGTTTATGAATTTTATTCAGAAATACATATCATGTAGAATTATTCTAATTCTATTATTCACCTACAATATCATAATAGGTTTATTACTAGATCAATTAATAATCAATATTAATTTACTTTCAATAAATATAAAAAATATTTAGCATAAATATTTATTAACCAAAACATATTCTTAGGTTTATTTTAAGTTAATAAATAAATAAAAAAATGTTCATTCATGTATTAAATAATAATTTGCTTGGCACCATTCTAAGTTTAGGATGTGGGTTTTGTGTTCAAAGTATAAAATATAAAAAACTTCAAAATAAAAATGTGAGCATTCATCATACACTTCATATTCTTCATTTGATGTTTCATTGTAAAAATATGCATTATTCTACAAAATGTTGTCGATTTATGAAAAATCAAAAGTATCAAAAATATTTGAAAAAATATAAATTAGGGAGAGTTATAATTCCTTTATCATCAAAATATTAAGCAAAATTATGATTACTTAATTATTTTTATCATCAGCATTATGCATTCAATATCATTTGTATTTTCTTCTCAATATTCAAAATCTATCTTGTCTTTTTAACGAACAATTCATCTTTCTAAATTTATCCATTATTCATCTTTTCAAAATACAAGACTAGACAATGCGTTACTAATGAAATTTCGATAGTGATATAATGGATAGGACATGAAGGAATAACTAGAGTAAAGACTCAATAGTATAAAATAATTCAATGATCCACATGGAAATCAGTGAGAAGAAACAGGTGCAACCTTGTCTAATATCTTAAGAAATAATGTTTTGGTTTTCTTTTAGCTCTTACAGATCAATAAAATACAAATACCAAAAACACAATTCATGGAAATAAATACAAATTACAGGGCTACATTAATTGCATTTGCATAATAACTTCTTAGATATAATATAGGCTAATTCTCTATTTTCTTAATCCATCCTATAAATATAAGCATTCAGGATTTCATTTTTCTATTCTCCTGTCACTACCTTTTAAAATTTCAAATAGATTTCAACAATCAACACTGTAAAATAATTAGGCTAATTTCTCAATAATAAACAAAGTTATATATTACTTTATCCAACCATGACTACTATAAGAAAAAAGGTTTTACATACTTAAAAGCTTATCCACAAATACAAATGAGTTTGATTTAAAATATCCATTCAATATCAGGTATTTAAAATAAGTATAATATAGTTTATTTAGCAAAAAATTATATAAAAATTATGATCATTAATAAAGTTATAATGAATTTTATTATAAAAATATATGCATATTTTTTCCTAGCTTATCTCACTTACTAAAAGAACAATCTATGTGTTATTAACTCACATAAGATAAATATTTTTAAAAATTCCAAGCACCTCTAAAAAAAATATACATCATATAATAATTACAACAATTTAAATTATCTATGTGATTTGCCATTTGCAATCACATCTTTTGAAGTCTTCCAGATCAATTTTCATAAAATATAAAAAATTACAAGTAACATTTATACAAATGTTCAGCAAAACTAATATCTTTAAAGAAATGTTTTTGAAAGGGTTTTTTTTAAAAAAAAATGTTAAAAGTTTTAAAGTTAATATCATTATAATTAAAAGTTTCTAAAATGTAACCTTTCCTGTAACCTATAAGTAAATTGAAATTAAACTGAGAGCTGCAAACCTCTCAAGCACTTGTGACTATCAACAGCCAATCAGATCTTAAACACTGAGACAGAGAATTTAACAAGAAAAGGGTGGTTCCACCCTCTTCTTTACTTGTCTATCTATATATCCAAGCCAGTCTAAAATACTTAGATCTGAAAGCGTGAATCTTAAATATCTTCACACCCAACTCACTGAGTTCAAATTACAAACATACAGGGTGAAATCTTTCGATTTACTACGCAGTAGTTTTTCAATGTTATAACTTGGAGCAATATATGTAAATAATATTTATTTTATAAAGTGCAGACGGTATTGAAATTAAACTGAGAGCTGCAAACCTCTCAAGCACTTGTGACTATCAACAGCCAATCAGATCTTAAACACTGAGATAGAGAATTTAACAAGAAAAGAGTGGTTTATTTTCAATACCATCTGTGCTTTATAAAATGAATATTATTTACATATATTGCTACAAGTTATAACATCAAAAAACTATTGCATAGTAAATCAAAAGATTTCATGCTGTATGTTTGTAATTTGAACTCAGTGAGTTGAGTGTGAAGATATTTAAGATTCACGCTTTCAGATCTAAGTACTTTAGACTGGCTTAAATATATAGATAGACAAGTAAAGAAGAGAGTGGAACCACCCTTTTCTTGTTAAATTCTCTGTCTCAGTATTTAAGATCTGATTGGCTGTTGATAGTCACAAGCGCTTGAGAGGTTTGCAGCTCTCAGTTTAATTTCAATACCGTCTGCACTTTATAAAATAAATATTATTTACATATAAGTAAATTATAATTCTAGCATTAGTATTTTAAAATAATAATAATGAAAACTAAATTTACATATTCCTCTTCATAAATGTCCTTCTATATAACAAATTCAGTTAATAAATTGAGGGGATGCTGTTGCTAAGCAATGAGTATTGTCTAAGGCTTTTTTGTTGCCTTCAAGCTCTCTTAACTTTCTCCTTCACGGCATGTAAAAACAACAACAACAATTTAAAAAAAATAATACTCTACTTTTATAATCCAAGAAAATCTAAAAAAATGCTATCCATCCTTGGTTGGAAGTTATTTATGCAGTCTATTTCTGCAAATATTCTCCAAGGATAGGTACAATTAATGTGATATAACTTAAAATATTTATTTGGATAGGTTAACAATTCTTTCCATGCTCATAAAATTCCTTCTTCAGCAAGAGATGCATCATTTTTAGTGACATTTCATAAACGTGTAATTTGGCTTAAACAAACGTCTTTCCATTTTTAATATTATATTTCAGCAAGACATATATATAAAGTGAACAGACCAATCCAAGTTTTAAAATATAAAAAGTCATTTATTTCTGGCATAATAATATTCTGCTTTATTATCATTTTTTTCCCTTTGTAATTAAGTTATAGTAATTAAGATGGCAGGTTTTTTTTTAGATATTCAAATATTCATTTGTTCAATATAACTTTCACCAAAAGAATTATGTCCTTTATAACATATCTTTTTTTTTTTTTTTAAAAAAAAACTTCACTTCCAAGAGTTAAAACATAATTTGCTTCAATGATAAATATTTCTTTTAAAATATTACAATTCTTTTAAAATAATGTCAATAAAATATTAAAAAGAGAATGTGATATATCCTCATCTCGAATATCTTATAGAATTGACAGGTAATTTATACTTTAGTCTTCTCCGATAATTTTTTCTTGAATAAGACTTTTTAAAAGTGTTAAAATTTATAATTACAGACATCTCCATTATATAACACATACTTCTGAATAATAAATGCTTGCAATTCCAAAATATTCTGCAAAAACAAACAGATGAATTTTTATATAGCACAGAGAAAAATTGTGCTTCTATAATTCTTCGGTCTTTCATCTCAAATCTTCTCACACTAACAATAGGTTTCTGTTCCATGGTTTACTAATGAATTTTAATTAAGCTTTCAAATAGTGATTGGCAGGAAATATATTAAGTTAGACATTTTTAGTTGTACCAAATATTAATTTAATCCTTTTGACTTTTATAAAAGAAAATTATATTAAAATTTAAAATACTGCTAACAAATTGATACTACTTTAAAAAATAATAATTTTAAAATAACAATCAATAACAATAATAATAATAATAACCAATAATTTTAATTACACACAGTTTTTATACCTATTTTTTAGACAATTTGATTGGTTGATAAATCGCAAATTATAGACTTATTTACATATTTGCCAATTATTTAATTTTAAAAATCACAAATAAAATTATAGACATCATTTTTAAATAATAATATGATAAATATTTTATTCTCAATTTATTTTATAATTATATTTAAACCAACTAAATATTTTTAAGATGACATATTTTAATAAATTTTTACTAATCTAATGAACATTTAATTTAAATGTATCCATTATTTTTGTTTATCTTTACTAATTTAAAATACCTTTAAAAACTAATTAAATAATATTCTATATTTATTTTTTATCATGTACAAATGCCTCAATTTTAGTAACAATTTTAGAAAGTAATTAAAAACTTTCTCTTAAAAACTTTGCAAGCATCACACACATATCAATTATGTGATCTACTTTTCCAGACAATTGTTGCAATTTTTGAATTTACTATCTGTAAACAACTAAATAAATATTTAATTACAAAAAATATTACATTAAAAAAATTATTAAATGCAATAATAAAAATTTAGAATAACAAATTTTGATATTTTATAACACTACTAAAATTAAAACATGTAAAACACTATAAGAATCAAAATTTTAATAAATAATTTTATACAGTTTATACTTAATTTAGAAGATAAATTTAATAACTTATTTGAATATTAAACACTATATTTAAAATTAAGGGTTTTTTAAAGGTTTATTTAACAAGATATTAAATACATGTTTTAAATATAGCTAAGACCAGTCAACCCAACCATACAATATTAACTTATTATGCTTTCTTATTATTATCTTAACTTTTAAAATAGCTTTAACATATTTTTAACCACTTATAAATTCGTGTTAACAAAATTTAAGTCCCTATAAAAATTGTTATGACAATTATAGTACTTATATTTATCTTAATTTAATTTTTTTTAAGAAATTAGCTTTTTAGCACATTCAGCCCTAATGAAAAGGGTACAACTTATATGTATATTAATGCAATGCATAGATACTGTATCAATATATGACATTTTAAAATATATAAATATGTATGTTAATAATGTGAGGTAAGTATAACATTACTATCATTCAGGATTGATTTCATGATCATCAAAATCTCAGTGCCACTTAAAGATTTTTTCACAATTATTTTAATCTCTTTTAGAAGTATCTTAAAATATATTAAATTGTTCATGGATATGACAAACAGACAAAATTATTCCTTTCTGAAGCTTTTTGTTTTAAAGTCATCATTGATAAAGTGATAAAAACATTCCTTTAATACACACACAGTTTATTTTTAATTTTATTAGACTATTGTTTATAGCACTTACAGCCTAGTTATTTACTTTTTAAATCTGTTTGCTCTTCCTTGAGACAAAAAAGATTGTTTCAGTCAGATTTTTATTCTCAAATTACATTTAATAGTTAAAAATATTAAGAACAATTACAATATATATATATATATGTTATAATGTTATTGTTTTTATCTATTATAACATTTTTAACCTTTTTTTAATCTTTACCTGGTTTCCAGATATTTGGGGTCATTTAACATTTTCCCTAATATAGTTTGAACATAATCAAACTATGGCCACTAACAAGCTATCGGACAAAAGAAAATATACTTTCTGATTATCTTTAAATTCCTATTTTGGCTACAATTTGTCAAAACTATGTTGGAACAACAATCACTTCTATCTACAACAGCTTAAATAAGAATGCCAATGTTAACATAAGATATATTAACATGCTGCTTTGGTGCACAAATAAGAAAAAGTGATTTTTTAATTTACAATTAACATTTCTATTTGATAATTCATTGCTTGTTTTAAGGTAGTTATAAAAATAATAATTAGCATAAAGTTATGGAAAGAAGTTGAGATTTTTTCCTTTTCTTTGAAAATAAAATTAATAACTCCATGCAAAAAAATACACATTATTAAAACTCATTTTGCCCCCTCCCACAACACATTCAATTATACTGAATAAAGTGTTAATTGCCAAAAAAAAAATATTTTTTTTGTTAAAGATAAAATAAACGGTATCTTACTTAAATTAATAAAATATTAATTAACACAAAATATTTTAAAAGTTAGCAAATATACTATATATTTTAGTAAGTTGTCAAGATTAAGTGCCTAATAAAGTCTTTATAATTCATCAGTGTTATAAAGAGTTTTTTTAGTAAATTACTTATTATTAGGGGGAAAAGTCATACCAGTCAGCTTATGTTACAGATACCTTTTTTGTTGTTGTCTATTTGTTATCTGATGCTTGATCTTGTATAATGTTTCTGATGTTGGTTTTATATTCTGAATAGGGATGTTTTCATTTTCCACTTTCTTATTAACCAGCTATGATTGGGTTGGATGGAGATGGTTCTGCAAAATATTTAACCTATGGTTTAACAATGGCAGCAGACTAGGCATATATAAGCAAGTCCAAGATCCATTTGCAGCAGCAGAAGATAGATTTAGTGATGTTAGACATATTACATCTCTAGTCCATTATTGGCAATACTTTTCTGCTATTTCTGAATGCTTCCATAGCATTAGGTCACTCATATATTGGCCTTCTCAAAGTTTGGAATCAGTTACTTTGATTATTTTGGCTTTTAACATCACTAGTGATTCCAATTCTAATATTTAATGGTTGGTTAACTTCTTTGCACCAGAAAATGACAGAATGAATGAACAAATTAAATACAACTAACTGATCCACCTATATATACACCAATCCAATTAGATATCACTGTTTTTCAATAAGTACCATTACTTTTGTTTTAATTAATAATTTTCTTTTTTTTCCTTTTATTTTTAGATCTGCCTTCTGTGTGGAATCACTGTTCACACCCATTCACATTATAGCGTTCAAATTTTACCCTTGTTGTGTAGCAATAAAGCTCATTCTTAAATTTTTTATTATGAATGAAAATCTTAATTTGGAAAGTAAGAATAATAAAATATTTTTTATAATTTAAAGGTAGTATGCATTTAAAAGCTTTATAAAATGTATTTGCTATCAAAAATGCACCTTTACATTTAGAACTCCTTTTTCTTGAAATTATTTTAATAATTACATTTTTTTCTTATTAAATTTTTAATCAAGTGTGGGACAAAATATAACAAAGTTTAACAAATAATTAATAAGTCTAATTTTTTATTTATTAGTATAGCTTCATTTCAATACATTCTACACATTTAAACATACTTTATGCTACTGGATGGAAAAATGTACATTTATATGTATATATGGATGTTTATATTGTTTGTCTTTTTTATTAATTTTTAAGAATATATATGTCGAAGTAATTTTTAAATTAAAATGTATTATAAGTTTCATGCTATCTGACATAAGTATAATAGACAATCTCCTTTATATACAAAGAAGACCAATGGGAAAGTGATTTTATTTTCATGTTACAGCATTTTCATGTTCTAAAAATGAAAATGTTTATTACTTACTGTAGCAGCATCTAAAAATGATTGCGTTTAATATATGTGTGTGCGGCGCGTGAATGTGAGCATGTGTATTAAAATGTCTACATTGAACTTATATGTGTTTGTGTGTTTACTTATAAAAACAATACATATTGTAAATAAATATAAACAAAGCATGTGCTATTATTCACTAATTTACACAATCTCTTAAAAATGTTTTGAATAAAATATAACATGGATTAAAATAAATAGTGACAATTCATTATAGTGAAGTTTAATACTTTTATCACATTTAAAGTTTTATTTATATGATTATTTTTTCGACTATACCTAATATTGCTGAATGATTTTACTATTAGATTATTTTCTTGACTACCTCTAATCTTTCTAAATGATTTCACCATTAGGAACATTATGAATTTCAGAATCATTTCTTTATATTTCATTTATTATTAAAATAATTAAATTGAAATTTTTTTATCTTGATCATTATCATCTAAAATATTCATTACTTAATTAATTCTAAGGTAGTATGTAATATGTTTATACAGAATGTTTCTTATATATGGAAATAAAAGGATTTGAACTCAGAATTTTTAAGTCTATTTATTCTCCAATTTATTTCAGGTAAACAATATGCATGACCTCACACAGGCAAAAAAGACACATGATCCCCAATATGAATGCTGGTTTTGCATGAAATATGTAAATTGGGATCATGTGAAAAATCCTGAGTTCAAATCCCTCTATTTACATTGTGTAGTTTTGAATTAATAAATTAAAAAATATATTTTTATTTTGAAATGTATTCAGAACTTAAGTTTTTCATTATAAATGTGCTTAGAATTAAATTAACTGTAAATTAATTGTTAGAACATTTTTCTCAAAAATATTCTCATTCCAATCAAATTATAATTTTATTCATAGTTGAGAGTTTATTAATAGTTATACTGAATATTGCTACCACTTTTTTGAGAATTATGAATAACATTAGGAACCAAGAATCTACCAAGTATGAGTTACTATACAATAAGACAAGAAAATATGCAGGGATGGGTAAGTGTTATGTACCAAGGGTAACTTTAATTCAAAGAGTTCACAACTCTCATGTCATGATGTGCTACATTTTTCATTTTTCTTTGCATTATACATCTGATTATATAACTTAAGATGAAGTAAAGCTCATCCCTAAGATCTTCCTATACCCATAAAAATACCAATTTAATTGTGAA
Source organism: Epiperipatus broadwayi (assembly GCA_028023455.1). Taxonomy (NCBI): domain Eukaryota; kingdom Metazoa; phylum Onychophora; class Udeonychophora; order Euonychophora; family Peripatidae; genus Epiperipatus; species Epiperipatus broadwayi. The sequence continues at coordinate 35,304 of JAQFVV010007658.1, forward strand.
ATAATCATTTGTCCAAAAAGAAAGCGTAAGATCCAATATTGCCAAATAATAGAAGTGAAACCCAGAAAAAAAAAAAGCCAGTTAAGATCTTTTAGCCATAAAACCTATATGGAAGAAGCTAAAAAAAAAAACATTTGAAAACAGTCATTAAAAAAGAAGAAATAATAAATTATTACTGATTAAAGATATTTTTATATAAGCATGTGTGTACATGTATATTAAACTAAACTATTAATGTGAGAGTTTTTTTTTTGCTAAATATTACTTTAAAGGCCTGAGTAGTTTTTTCTCATTTAAAAGCAAAGCAATTTTATTTTCCTATTTCAATATTGTCATGCACTAAGGTGGCAGTATGTATTATTTACAGTAGCAACATATAGTGTTATATTAACATTCACTGAAAAACTTTATATTTATGGATTTAATCAGAATATGTCAAAATAATGCTTCATAATAATATATTATAAATTTATATTAAACATTCCTTTTTTTTTTCAAAAAAATAATGCCTTGAATAATAGACATTTATTTATTTTGTTTATATATGTTTGTAAAATTTAATTATATTACTTGTGTCATATTGTTAATTTTTTATGTTATTAATTGATAGATGACAAAAAAAAGGGAAAAGAGTTAGCCAGTTATAATTTAATTCTCATGGGTTTAGTAAAATCTTATGATTTAAAAGGTTTTACTAAAGCTCTTTGATCAACTTATTTGAGGTATATCAGAAGGCCAACTGACATAAATGATTTGACTTACAAAGAAGTAATTTATATAGGAATAGCTCATGAATAGTAATTTCCAGGATCCAAAACTAATTCATAAATCAGAAAAAAATTCTGAAAGTAAAAAATGAATTAATTTTGGATAGTACTGAAAAATAAAGAGAAAGAAAGTCAAATGTTTTTGCTGTGCAAAAACTGATCATTGGGTGACAAATGCAAATGGAAAAATAAATGATGCAATAAATACAATCATAGAAGCTATTTGAAAATAATGTATACAACAAAAAATAATAAAAAATAAACACTTAAAATTGAAAATGATTATTTCTAAAACATTCAATAAAATTTAAAAAATAAAAATCAACCTGATCAATTGCAAATTTCAGTTCATACATTTTCAGAGAAAATTAAAATGGAAATCAATAGTGGATCTGGTATTTCTATAATATGAAATAATGATTGGGAAAAAATAATGGGAAAAATTATATTTAAACTACATGTATAATAACCTAGAATAATAGCAAAGACTGAACAGTAACAAAATTAATATGATGGGAGTAGTAAAAATTTGCATAAAATTAAATAATAGAAATGTGATGATAAAATTATACATAGTAAAGAAAAATATTAATCTAATAATAGGGCATAAATGGTTTAAACCATTAGGATTAGTGTTAAATGTAATAAAATATATCAAAACTGAAGAGGAAATAAAATTAGTATTTCTGAATTTATTTTTAAAAAAATTAGCTGAAATAAACATCTTTTCAATGGAATTAATGATGATCATCAAAGCAAAAGTAAGATTCATAAATAGATTCCATTAGCTGCTATTAATGAAAAAGTTAAAAGATATGCTCCAGGAAGGATATAGTAATAAATGAAATATTAATTCCCATGGAAAAATTCAAGTGACCAATGCAAATAATAGTTATAGTGAAATTTAGATGGAAATACTGTAAAAGAATTATTAATGGGCAGATGAACTAAAATTAAATCCAAATAGAAAATTAATTATAAGATTTGGGCTTGAGACAGTTTTAAAAAAATCTGGTTTAAAGTCAGAAGACAATGATAAAGATAGACATCACATAAACTATATTCATCAAATGAAGTTTCAGAAGCAGAATACTACAACCCAAGAAAAATAAAACATTGAATGAACAATAGTGAACCTTCAAGATGAAACAGAGCAAACAGAGAAATAAAAAAAGGAAAAAACCAAATCATTTAGAAAATTATGGCCTCAATTGAGGTTAATATAAAAAAATAAACTTTTGGAGTAGAACGAGGTATTGCTATGCTTGAAGAAAAAAAAAGTTAGTTTAACATTAAAAATAACGAAAAAATTAACAATTTTATTTAAATAAAGATTCAAATATAGTTAACTTAATAATAGAAAGGGGCTTAATGTCTAAAAGTACAAAAACAGATTTAGGATAATAATTGTTATCAATACATTAAAAAAAAAGATAATCCCTCTTTATAGAGAAATAATAATTATAATATTAATTAAATCTAAAAATATCAGTTGTTACTGCAGAAGTAAAGAAACACACTAAATTAATAGAGATCAGTACAAAAAGGAGAGCAGAATGTTTTAGTGTTCACTTTGACTCTAAAGATTGACTATGGTAGAAAGGAATTTCCAATCTGGATACATTGAGCTTGAAGAATGAATCTATAGACTCAGGGATGTTTTACAGGTCATATTCAATCTATATTATTACTTTATGAGCCATATGGTTTTATATCTTATGGATATTATTGTAAAATACAAAAATATATTTTATGCTAGATTTTGTAAATATGTTGTTAATAGTTAAAATAGAAAATATTATTTTAATTCAAGTTGCATCCTTTTACATCTATAACCTCTCATATTAAATTAAAATTAAGAAGAAGAAAATTTGTCTAACACTTTGAAGAGAGTCAAAAAAAAAAAAAAGAGTATGCAAACTTTTTTTTTATTTTAGGCTCTAAATAAAGTATCAAGTGATTTTCGGTAATTACTATATTTTAGGAGCATTAATTTTTTTCTTTCAGAACTTTCTATTAGATACTAAATAATAGTGCTATATCCAAATTCCTTGATTAGCTTTTGTCTATAGGCTATTTTTAGTAATGATCTCTCTGAAGGTAGCAATAAACAAAATCTGGGTTGGATATTAGGATATAATACTATTATCCAGAGTTTAATGATTATGTAGTTTTATAACACACAGCTCAGAAGTAAAGAAAATAAATTACTGTTTCTAACTCAAATGTATCCTTTATTTCTGTAAAGAATGAAAACTAAAAGTGAATTTTCTACTCTTATTTAGAAAAGTAATTTAATATTTAAAATTCTTAAGTAAATATAAATTTATCTTTGCATCTACAAGTAAATGATTTTTTTTCCCAAAATATTTGCCCCTAAATTAATGTAATTACTATTCTTTTATATCTATTATACTTTTTTTTATTATCATTATTAATGAACTAAATAGCAAGATAATTAACTTTATGCATTATCATTTCTAGGTCAAGTTTTATTATTTCCAAGTTCTTCTTTTAATCTTTATTTTCCAAATTGTCTTATTAAAATATTTTTGTTAATTTGTGAGCCCTCTGTTAAAAGAGAGAAACGAAGAGCGGACTCTTGAGTATTATTATGAAAGCATTAGGAAAGAAAGCATTTTCATTTTTAATAAACCATTATTATAATTACTTTTTTCTGTTCTTCCGTTATTGAAAAGGGAATAGAAATTTTTCTTGTTTTTAATTTCATTATTTTAAACATATATTCATATATGTATATCCACACGTGTCTTTATATGGTTTCGTGCATTGCAAGTTTAAATGTTTTATTATTTCCTACAGCTGTTTTTATTTATTTAGAAATTTATTATTTTTCATTTTATCAGTTTCTAAGTTGAGCATTTACACTATTTTTTTTTATGTTATAACAAAAATCTTCACATTTTTCAAATACAGGCAAACCTATTCCAATTGGCTAATCTTTAATTATATAAAAAAAAAATTAAATGACTTCAAGCTTTACTTATATTAGAAGAGATAATTGTTTCAATTTACTATGTTCCTCAGCTACAGAAAAGAGTTTGAGTTTTTAAAAGAACCGAACAGAACAAATAACTACTGCATATGTTCTTGTCATTGCAGGTATTACTACTACGTGATTATTCGTTGCTTTTCAATATGCAGCAACGAATGTGGTGAGTTTATTGGCTTTTACTACTGGGTTTAAGATCAAGAAACACCATGGCCAATTTCTTCTTGTAGTTTTTAACTGAAATATAGTTGAGTTTTCTTGAAGACAGGATGTTTTTTTTAAAATAGATATTTACTATAATTATAGATAAAATTAAATTATGGTCCTTATTACCAGAAGGCTGTAAATCATCAGCCAATGCAGAAATTTGTGGTCAAGGGTAGATGATACTAAAACTCTTCTGATTTTTAATCCAAGCTTCCATTTCAATGATGACTTTTTATTTACGTACCTGCAACTGCAGATCACTTTTAAATAAAAGAAGACTACATGAATTGAAAGAAGAACTGTTTAATACCAAATGGGATATTAGTGAATTTTATGAAATTAAAGAAAAAATGAAAAATAACAACAATCGATTTAAAAAATGAGCATGCACTTTACTACAAAGTCGTAAATAATGGAAACACAAATGGAATGGGATTCATTATAAACTAAAAATGAAAGTGCAACATTATACTAATTATTGGTATAGGTCAATCTATATGTCTGCAAGAGCCTTGTGTTAAAATTTCAATAGAGTCAAGAGTCAGGCAATTACATTTTTGAAGTAGTCAAGATTAGCAAATATTTGATTTAGCATCAGCTGGGAAGTGAACCGCTAACCTGGGACAAAGCAGCTGTCGCTGACCTCTTTTTATTAATACGATTTATTAATTACACAAAAAAAATCAAAAGAATAAAAAATATGTATTATTCACATGTGATTGTATCTGATTAGCAAGAACATTATAATTTTGCTTATAATTTGTTAATGAAGCACATAATAGTTCTATAAGATATTCATTCATCAGTTTTGTTCAATGCTTTGATTTTATAAACTTCATTGTTAAATATAATGATTTACAAAAATACTTTGTCCCAAATATTGACATTTAGTTTACAAGAAGCTTCTTTTAAATGGCAACAATTCTTTATTTTTCCTGAATATAAATTAAAAATAATTATTTGTAATACATGATTAAATTGATGTTTGAAAGTTAAAGTAGAAGAACAATTTGCATTAAAACTGTACTAAGAATAATAACATCACTGGACAAAATCCAAACAAAAACTGAACGGAAAAATTTGAACAATGCCTTATATTTCCAGGAAACAATAATAAAATCATAAAAGTTAATGACATAAACAATCATTATTAAATTACTACTGCAAATGCATAAAGTGTATATGGTATCAAAATAAAATGTAAATACATCCTGCTAATATAAATTATATCATGGTTTTACTTCAAAACTTTTATGAAAGCCACACGTGGCTTGTAAACTGCAGTTTGGCAAAGGTGATCATATAGAATGGCAACATTAGTTATATAAATTAATGGAAGATACCAAATTCTGGTAATGCTGATTTATGCTCAAAAAGTTTTCATTGTAATAAAGAAATGGAGGGTTATTATATAGATGTACAAAATACTTTTTGATCAGATCAAAAAAATATTTTTAAATTTTTTTGAGAGATGTTAACACTAAAATTGATAAATGATTGAAAAGTGAAGTTGCTGTCAAATAAATGATGATAAAAATAAGAGAGAACACAGAACTGTGGAATTCATAAATAAAAAAATGTATATTAATTTTTTACTTTGAAAAAAAATACTAAATGGAAATCAACATGAAAGCATTGGAATGAAGGCATAACAAAATTGTATTATATTTTGACTAATAGAAAATGTATTTCACGATTGTAATGTTATTAATCTATTCAAAACTGAAAATGATGATTGATTAATGACATGTAAACATATTAATGGAAAGCTAATGATTAAGGAAAACAGTAAACACAGATAATATTCCTAATCTTCAGAAATCTTCAAATGAATTTAAATTAGAATTTGCAAATCATTTTAAAATATTAACAGATTTTGAAGATAGTTCAAATTTAATTGAAAGCAATAAGAAGATAACTAATATTTTATTAAGAAATGTAAAAAAAATTTAGTATTAAAAACAGTAATTTATTAATATAATTCGATTGAGAAAAAAAAGCATGAAAAAAGAATATGCACATTTTAAAAAATGATCCATTAAGAATAATTGAATATACTCGAGTTTTGTAAAATGTTACGAAAAAGTTCTAATGAATGATAAAAGAAAATATAATTATTAATTGGAAAGTAAGCTATAGACTAGATCAAAAGTTCCAAAAGTATAATAACATCTTGTTATTAGAACAAAAGTTATTTCTGCAATAAAGATGACGTAATAATTCTATTATTAAAAAAGAAAGATGACATCATAAAATGTGTGGAAAAGTTCTATAAAAAATTATGTAGTAATAAAGAATAAGGAAAAAAAAAACTCTACATTTATTACATTTTCTTAATTGTCTAACATTTTAAATAAAGATGTGAGACACGCAATTAAATCTACGTCAGAAAATGATGGAATTATTATTTATATCTTAAAAGATGCAGATAAAGAAATGAAAAAAATGTGACAAAATTATATATCAAATACCAAAATAATAAATATATACCAAATAATTGGAAGATTCTAGTAATAATATTGAAATTTATGAAAGATGCTAAAGAAGATTAGAAATTACAGAACTTTAAGTCTTCTATTAATTCTATACAAAATCTCTACTACAATAACTGCAACTATCTATAGCAAACTTTGAATTCTAACCAACAAAAGATCAAACTGGATTTAAAAGTTATTTTAGCTTTGTTGATCACATTCAAATACTGAGAGAAGTTATAGAAAGGTCAAATAAAAATGAATTGTCATTACTCTTTGGAATTGTAAATTATGAAAAGGCATTTGATTTTATAAGCGTTTTTACAATGATTAGAACATTGAATCATCAAGTTATAGACCCAGATAATAGTCATATTTTGAGGAATATTTATCAAAATGCAACAGCAATGATTATATTACATAGTGATGTAAGGAATACTAATACTGTGAAGTGTGTATGAGAAAATGTATCCATATCTGCAAAATATTTTATTGCAGGTTTGCAAAAAAATATTTTGTGAATTAAAATGTGAAACTAAGGAAGAAAACAGTAAATGAAGATTAGTTAAATCATCTAGATTTTGCAGATGATGTGATTGTTTTTGCGATTAATGCTTTAGATCTTCAGGAAATCTTGCAAGAATTACCAGATGAAAATGAAATAGTAAGAACTAAAGATAAATTGTAAAAAGACTAAAGAAATATTAATGGATTTTTTCAGAAATAAAAAATTAAAAATTGATAGTCATGAATTAATAGAAGATTCTACTACTAATACCTTGGTCAGATTATTTACATATGAAATTCATCATAGAAGTAAATTTAAATGGAATGCTTTTTACAGAAATTACTTAATATTAAACAGAAATATGCTTATATGTTGTTTGAAAGTTTGTGATGAAGGCATTTTAGTAGTAATTATATGTTGAAAATATCACTCAAACCATTGTGTTATATACTAATCTGTGTATTTTAATTAATAGTCTAAAGTATTTGAAAAGTTTAAAATCTAAATTTTTCTAAAGTCATTTAATAATTAATATTCGATGATGAAAATAGATCAACATATAATTACCAAATGTCTACATGTTTGAAAAGAAACATTTATATATATATATATATTGTACCAAGGTACATCATGATCAAATGTGTAGTATTCTTTAAGAGTAAAAATATTTAGTAAATTTCATTTTTTAAAAAAATAAAATGGGAAAAAGATAAAGTAAAATAAAAGTTTTAATAATGAAGGAAATGAAAATTAAAAAACCAAAGATTAGGGTGGGGGGTTTATTGTTAAAGTAAAAAAAATAAACGATTTTAAAAGGAGATTAAGATTTTTTTTTAAAAATGAAATAAAAATGATTTAATATTACTTTTAATTAATTCATAATAAAAAAAGATGGAGTTCATTTTGTTTTATAATAAAAAAATTAAATGTGTGCGTGATAAAAAATTTTGAATTAAAAAAAAGGGCTTTAGTCAAATATACAATGGATCTGCAAGATAAGAAGCACTGGATAAAAGAAAGTGAACTTTGTATTGTTAAAAAAAAAGTTCTATTTCAATATCCATTTTTTCCATTTCATTTAAAAATATTTAAAATATTTAGAGATACAAAATTCATAGATTCGTTTAAAATCACTTAATTCAAAATTAATCAATTTTAGTCAAAATAAAAATTTAGAATCAAAGAATCAAAACAAAACTGTAGAAGTTGCTATTTGGACAAAATGATGCATTGCTGAATCCAGTGTATCATGCAGCTGGCCAAAACCTTCTCTGCAGCACCATCAGCAGATAGTTTGAAGGACAAACCATGTTCAGGTGAAGTTGAAGGAGCAGCTCTATGCTGAAATCCATGAATGTCACATAACATTGCCAATTAAGGAAAGATTTACGTGGAGTTTAGCGCTAACCGGTTAGAACCAATATTCTACAGAAGTTACATTTTGTCATACGCACATCGTCAGATTCAAATCCTAGGTCATGTTTCATTTTTTCTATTCTCCAATTCTTGATCTTTAAGCTGTGATAAATAAATAAATAAAAACTTTTAACTATACAAACTAGTATCTTTAGGATAAATTATATTGGCTTCATTGTTCAACTTTTATTCAGAATTATTAATGGTGTGTATGTGTGAATTTTAATTCAATGTGTTCTGTATTTTTTTTAGTTATTTATAATGTATTAAAATATTTATTCAAATGAAAAGAATGTGCATGGTTATATTATAAGACAAAACTATTATTTAAAGAAAAAAAAAGCAAGATTTAAATTGTCGTTGAAATATTTATGTTGATAGACAAACATACACATTTATGATGAGATAATATGTTTAATAAAGTGGGAATTGAAAATTTTTATTGTTCTTGAGAAGTGATTAAATTAAAACTGAAAGAGTAAGGAGTATTTTTTTAAAATAAAGATTTTTTTTTTAAAATGATGTTAAAGTTTTATCATATGGTAAATCTTTATTATTATTAAAAATAGAATTATAGAGTGGGCCGAGATTTTTTTTAAGACAGCTACAATTGGATGAGCTAGCTGGGATTTCAGGTACTAAATTCATTGCTGGTCAAGCAAACAATACTCCATGATTAACTGGTGCCTAAAGGGATTACCTCAAAATAAATAAAGTGTTTGGTTGACCAGTGTTTTAGTTTAGTAGCCGAGTGTTTATATTATTGGTAGCTTGCTGCCAATGATATTGCTCACTCCACCTGAGAGACCAAACACCTTCAGAGATAAGATAATTAGTTAATGAGGAAAGAAATAAAAATATATTTCTATTGTTATTACTATAGAATAAAGAAGGTGGGCAGTTCAATTGGTGAGTCAATGTGACCCGAAACTAGATGTTTCAAATGGTAGGACCTACGTAGGCTGTAGCTAGATGTTTCAAATGGTGTGGTCAAAGTCAGCTGAAATAACGTAAGTGACAGTTAGTGAGAAAAAAGTTAGAAAGCATGATAGTATTACTTTAGAGAACTGGTCAGATTAGCACAACCAATAAAAAGTGATTTTATATAACCATATACAATGTGGAGGCATAATCATTAAAAAAAGGACATTCTGGGCAAATTATAATAGATGAACAGGAAGCGTAAAAGTAGAACTAAAAGGGTTAAGGTTGGTTGTACATACATTTTAAAATAAATGAAATTTTACTGTTTAAATAAAATTAGATAAATTAGTTGTGAAATGGAAATAGCGAGCCAGGTTACAAAAATAAAAGACTTTCTCAGAAAACAGAGGGAAAATACCAAATAGACACAGAGAGAGCTTGGAGCAGTTTTTCTCATGTAATGAATTCAGTGAATCGATTAAAGTTAATATAGCCAGTAGGTACATACAGGATGAGGCTGAAATTTGGTGGGAATCAATATGAATAAAACCAACAAACTTTGAGAAATACAAATGAGCATTGCTGTCAATCTATTGGGAGGGAGGAACTTCAGGAGATGGTTAAGCATCAGGCAGCACAGGATGAATGGTGAACAGGGGAGTTATTGAGCATGTTTTTTTGCAGATAAGTGGTGAAATTGAGAATGGTCACAGCATACAAGCTGTTTGAACAACAGATCTTGCGTACAGTAAGGTGGGGTTTTCCAGAAAACATTCAAAAGGTAATAAATGGGAAAGGATACCATAGAACAAACTGCAGAGATACTCATGACATTGGACAGTAATAGACAATATGAAGAAAATTGGAGAAAAGAAGGGAATTCTGAGAATATTCATGGGCAAGTAGCAAACTGGATACAAAATGAGAAGGAGTTGAGAATGGCACCTCAGTCATGTCCTAGAATAGAAGAATTGAAGGAAAAACTGTTAACACACTGTTTGACTCAGGAAGTCAAGTATCAGTGATTTCACAGAAAACTGTTGATGAAATAGGTCGGAGCAATTTGAAAATCAAAACTTTGCCACTAAAGAATGTATATGTAATGTTGGCAAATGGAAAAAGAGCCAAGTTGGCATAGGAACAAGCTTGGGTAAGTATTAGTATAGCAGGAAAGGAATATAATCATGTTACATTGTTTTTTAGAGAGACTAATACATGATGCTATCCTGGGGTTGGACTTTATGTGTGAAGCAGGATACATGCTAGATTATGAAAAATGTCAGGTGAGTATTAACAAGGCAGAAATCTCATTTGATGTTTGTGAGGCAAATAATATTAATGTGGAGCATGATTTAGAAAGTGCAGAGATAGAAATAGAGAATAAGGTGATAGAAGATGAACATGGGAGTGAGGATGTGAAACAGTTGAACGAGTTGTTGGATACATACGAGAGTGCATTTTCAGAAGTTCCTCGAGTTATTGAAGGATACGAGCATATGATAAAGCTTATGGAAAACTGACCATATCAAGCTCAAGCATACCCTATACCACACCAATACAGAAATGCAGTGGAGGAACAACCAGAGAATATGTTAAAATGGGGAATTATTTCTAAATGCTCCTCCCCATACAATAATCTGCTAGTGACAGTAAAGAAAAAGAATGGTTCTATTTGATTGTGCCTAGATGCATGGCAATTGAATAAAATAACAGTGATAAACACCAATGCATGAATGCAATGAATTGTTAATGAAATTCCATAAAAAAGGATATTTTCAACTTTTGATTTAACGGCCAGTTACTGGCAGATAAAGCTGCATCCTGAGGACCAAAAATACACTGCTATCTGTTATAATGGATGGGCATATAATTTCAACTGAATTCCCTTCAGTTTAAAAAACATCACATGACCACCATCTCTTATGCTTGTGTATAACTGTTGTTAAAACAGGCAAAACTCACTATATGTATTGCCACACACAAGCAAGAGTAATCATTGGATGCCAGAAGGCTTGTGCATAAAATTCCCATCTAGTGCATACTCATCCAATATCCCCTGACTAGTTTTTGGCTTGTGGCCATCATCAGTGAGGAGTCTTGGATCTGAGAGCACTGCACCTAGATCTTAGGATATAATGCAACCCTCCAGCAGCCACCTTTTATCTCCATTTAACTACAAAACTATGAATCTTAAACTGAAAACATCTTAATGTTTTCAATCTAAACCCATCAGATTATATAGTCATATAAGTCTGAACCCAGTTCAGTACCCATACATTTTGGTGTTTTTGGTTCTTTAATAACCATAACCACCATGATCCTATTAGGCAGGATTGGTTTTAAGCCAATAAACATCACATGCCTTCTGGCATCCATTGATTATTCTTGCTTGCTGTGTGTGGCAATATGTATAGTGACTTTTGCCTGTTTTAAAAAACAGTGGGGCAGGATCAATACAATGCCTTGACCAAGTATTATCCAAAAAAATCAAAGGTTTGATTACAATGTACCTCGATATCATTTTAGTCTCAGAAAGTGTGGAAGAACACTTCAAACATTTAAAGCTGCTATTTGATGAATGTAAAAATAAGGGAATAAAATTAAATTTAGGCAAAAGCCATTTAATGACTACAGAGGTAAAATTCTTGGGACACATAATTAGTGAACAAGGAATATCTCCAAATCCAGAGAAAATCCAACCTATACAAGATTTTCCAAGGCCAATGAAGAAGAAAGACATTAAATCTTTCCTCAAATTGTGTAATTTTTTCAATAAGTTCTATAAAAAATTTTCCTTAGATATGGAGCATCTGTTACAGCTATTAAGAAAAGATAAAAAATGGGTATGGGAAGAGCAACAAGAGCACAGTTTTGAAAATGTAAAAAAAGTTTCTTAAAGGAAGTCATGCTGACATACCCATATTTTAGTAAACCATTTGTGGTACAAATGGACAGCAGTGGAATCAGATTGGGGACCACATTATCCCAGCTGTAAGATGATGGAAGATATGGAGTGCTTTTCCTTGTAAGCTGTTTATTAAATGGGCCAGAGAAAAATTATATGGTAACTGAGAGAGATGCTTTAGAAATCATGTGGGCCTTTAAGAAGTTTAGGCAGTACTTAATAGGATCACAGGTGATAGTGATCACCGACCACAGGAGTCTTGAGTTCCTTAATCATAGTTTTCTCACAAATAGTAGGCTGACCCGATGGAGCCTATTCTTGCAAGAACTCAATTATAATATACAGTATTGCCCAGGCAAAGACAATATAACAGCAGATGCTTTAAGTCACTACCCATGGGATAGAACATCAGCCACAGCATTTAAATTGTAACAATGCATACATAGCAATGGCAAAAATACACCAAGATGAGATAGAAATGCAATTTGCAAAGGCTAAGGGAGTTGCAAGAAGAGGATGCAGAATGTAAACAAATAATATATTATTTGCACCACCAACCTATAGGTAGACCTATAGACAATACACTATGGAAAGAAAGGAAACAATATTGTTTAAAATATGGACTTTTGCAGCACAAAATGAGAGATGGAGAACATACATGAATCGTTCTTCCAACAGTTAATCATTCTTCCGATGGTCATGCAGAAACAGATAATCAATGATAGGCAACTGGTTTTATTGGCCAAGAATGTACAGGAGTGTCTTAAATGTCATTGAGGGGTGTACTGTGTGCACAAAACCAAACCCTCTAACATGTCAAATGTGGGACCATTGAGACCCATAACCTAACAGTTTATTGGCAATAGACTTTTATGGACCTCTACCCCAGTTTAATCAAAGAGATATCTGGGTGTGGCCTATGACATTTTCTCCAAGTTTGTGGCTATCTACCTGATAGCACAAGCTGATGCTAGACAGACTATATGGGTCCTTGAACATCAACATTTTTGAGATGTGGGAATCCCAAAACAAATAATGTCATACCACAGAACACCCTTATGTCTGAGGAATGGAAAAGTTGCACAAAGCATCACAAGATAAGACATATCCTCACTTCAATTCACAATCCACAATCTAATCCATGCAAATGAATCATGAGGGAATTGGGATACTTATTCCATGTGTACTTCCAGAATAATCATCGTAGATGGGTGAAGGAGGCAATGAGAATTGCTGACATGATAAATTAGTCAAAGAATGAATCAACAGGGTTCAAGCCCATTAGACTCCATCAAGGAAAGAATATCCCATACCCATTCAAAACCATCTTACCGGTTAGAGCACCATATATTGACAAGATAAAAGATGGTGATGAGGCATGCTGTAAGCTTAGAAAGATGGGAAATATAAGACAAAAGAGACAAGGGAAGGTCAAATGTGTGTTTAAGTTTGGGGATGAAGTTATGGTGACAGTAAATCCAGTAAGCCATCTGGAGAAGGGAATATATAAAAAATTTCAACCAATATATGATGGGCCTTATAACATCATAAAAGAGTATGGAAATAATGCATATGAGGTTTCTCAGGGTTCAGAAAAAGAAAGAACATTCAATGCTCGATCCCTACAATTACTAAAGAAAGAAATTTAAATTTATGGCTACATGATATTAGGGGGAAATGAATTTCAATCAAAATAAAGCAATGAAATTTATATAGTACTTATAAATTTAGATTTTGAAACATGGCTACATGATATTAGGGGGAAATGAATTTCAATCAAAATAAAGCAATGAGATTTATATAGTACTTATAAATTTAGATTTTGAAACTAAAATGCTCAGAATAATATTTTAGTCTCAGAGGAGGGACGGAGATAATGTACCGAGGTACATCATGACCGAATGTGTAGTATTCTTTAAGAGTAAAAATATTTAGTAAATTTCATTTTAAAAAAAAAATAAAATGGAAAAAATTAAAGTAAAATAAAAGTTTTAAAAGTTGAAGGAAAAGAAAATTAAAAAACAAAAGATTAGGGTAGGGGGGTTTATTGTTAAAGAAAAAAAAATAAACGATTTTAAAAGGAGGGTAAAATTTTTTTTTTTTTAAAAAAATGAAATAAAGATGATATAATATTACTTTTAATTAATTTGTAATAAAAGTAATAAAAAAAGATGGAGTTCATTTTGTTTTATAATAAAAAAATTAAATGTGTGCATGTATAAAAAATTTTGAATAATAAAAAAAAAAAGCCCAATCGGAGCAAAGTCAAATATACAATGGATCCACGAGATAAGAAGCACCAGATAAAAGGAAGTGAACTTTGTATTGTTAAAAAAAAACGTTCTATTTTAATATCCATTTTTTTCCATTCCATTTTAAAATATTTAAAATATTTATAGAATCAAAATTCATAGATTCATTTAAAATCACTCAATTCAAAATTAATCAATTTTAGTCAAAGTAAAAATTTAGAATCAAAGAATCAAAACAAAACTGTAGAAGTTACTATTCAGACAAAATGATGCATTGCTGAACCCAGCATATCATGCAGCTGGCCAAAGCCTTCTCTGCAGCACCATCAGCAGATAGTTTGAAGGACAAACCATGTTTGGGTGAAATTGAAGGAGTAGCAGAGTGTCTATGTTGAAATCCATGAGTGTCATATAACATCACCAATTAAAGAAAGATTTACATGGAGTTTAGCGCTAACCGATTAGAATCAACATTCTACAGAAGTTACATTTTGTCATACTCATGTCAAGTCAGACTCAAATCCTAGATAAAGTTTCATTTTTTCTATTCTCCAATTCTTGACCTTTAAGCCATGGTAGATAAATAAATAAAAACATTAATTTTACGAACTAGTATCTTTAGGATATGTTCTGTATTTTTTTTAGTTATTTATAATGTATTAAAATATTTATTCAAATGAAAAGAATGTGCATGGTTATATTATAAGACAAAATGATTATTTAAAGAAAAAAAAAGCGAGATTTAAATTGTTATTGAAATATTTATGTTGATAGACAAACATACACATTTATGATGAGATAATATAAAGCAGGAATTGAAAAATTTAATTGTTATTGAGAAGTGATTAAGTTAAAACTAAAAGAGTAAGGAGTATTTTTTTAAAATAAGGATTTTTTTTGAATGTTGTTAAAAGTTTTATCATATGGTAAATCTTCATTATTATTAAAAATAGAATTTTAGAGTGGGTGGAGATTTTTTTAAGACAGCTACAATTCGATGAGCTAGCTGAGATTTCAAGTACTAAATTCATTGCTGGTCGAGCAAACATGTTAATTACTCCGTAATTAACTGGCACCTAAAAGGATTACCTCAAAATAAATAAAGTGTTTGGTTGGCCAGTGTTTTAGTCCAGTAGCCGAGTGTTTATATTATTGGTATCTTGCTGCCAATGGTATTGCTCACTCCACCTGAGGGACCAAACACATTCAGAGATAGGATAATTTGTTAATAAGGGAAGAATAAAAATAAATTTCTAATGCTATTACTATAGAATAAAGAAGGTGGGCAGTTCAATATATATATATATATATATATATATATATATATAAGGTTATATATATATATATATATATATATATATATATATAACCTTAGACACTTAATATAACAGAAACACAGAGATTGCAAACCACTCCACAAAGTATGGGGATGTGTATGTTAGAAATAAAATGAAAAGATCAAAAATAAAATATCCAGTTGGGAGAAGACACAGGTATCACTGATATTATTGAAAGAAGTAAAAAGCTAAAACAGAGCTGGTCCAGACATGTTGCTGAAAAAAATGATAATTTATGGAATAGTTGAAGTTTTAAATTGGATTTCAAGATATTGTAAAATAGGAAAGATACCACACTTAAGATAGATGAAATAAGAAGGTTTGCTAGTGAATTATGGAGAGTAGAAAGTAGGAATTGCAGAACTTTATTAAACCTGGAAAGATCTTTATTATGTTGTGGATAAATGATGGTTGGAAATGATGATGTTCTCTCTGCTCCTAACAGGTTCATTCAAAATAATAAAAGTCATATGCTTTTTTAATAAGTATAACTTTAGCAATTGATTTTTTCCAAAGAGTGATCTGCTACCATTGTTTTAAGTTCACTTGTTGAATTGTATGACTTAATTCTTCTCTGGCCAATACAATTGTATAAAAAAATCTCCATTTAAGTGAACTCCAAATTTACAATAGATACCTCTGCAATGCACAAATTTACTTTTCATTCCAAGTATAGCAGAGCAAATAATCACAATTATTTGTTAGAATTTTTCAAGAATATTCCAATAAATAAAAATTACATGAAAAATTAAGCAAGAATTAGTACAAGTCTGCAACAAAAAGATCTTTTTATAAAATGATCTGAGTAGTTTAGAGCAGTGCAGAATGGCTGATTCTAGAGCTCAAGATCACAGTTCAGTTCTATCATTTCTTTTTTCAAAATTCCAGAGCTAAAATTATTCAGTTTTTTTCTTCTAAATATATTGAAAAATTATGGAACTGTTATCTAAAATTCATTTTCATAATAGACATTGTCAAATGTAGTTGTTGAAAATGCTTTAGTAAAGGTAAGGTATTTCTAGGTATCAAGATTTTTAATATATATTTATTTTGAATAAAATTTTGTTTATGATTTTTTCTTTGATTGAAACCTTTGCTTTTTATGCCCAAAATATTCCAAAACTTTTTTTAAAAATAAAATTAAAATATTTTGTTTGGAAATACAATAAAAATTTTATTAGTTTTTTAATAATGCCATTGCACTAATTTCACTAAAAATGAAAGTATTTTTTGCAGATTGATCAAATTTCTTCATGATTGAAACATTAGTATAGAGTGGAATAATTTAAAGTATTTTTATTAATTACATTAGTAATATTTACTGAGGCTGTAACCTCAAGCATATGTGTGCAAAATGTGATAGTAGGGACCTCTACAGGTGTTTAACCACAAGCTTACGCTACATTAGTAAAGCATATCATCAATATTAAATCAATTTTCTTATTAATTTTGCAAACAGTCAATAAAATTAATCACCAAACAGCTGTATTGTGATGGAAACAGCAACAAAATATATGACTTATATGATATAGTCCCGAAGTAAATTGAGATTCTATAACTAAAGTTTTGTGAACAAATTCTGAGCCAAATAAAATTTAAAAAAGGCTCAGTTTCATTAATTCACATGAATTGTTATAGTTCTCCTGTGACTTTAATGCTTTAACGTCATATGATTTTTGAGCAATTGACTTTATGGTTATTTTATTAACTGCATTTTAAAACTTCATTTCATTAATAAAAAACATCCAGTAAGGATTTTTCAAAATGAGGTCAATTACAAGAGTAAAATCTTTGTGTAGTTTAAAAATTAATATTATTCAATTTACATTTTCTATTTAAATTTTATTATTCATTCATAGCTAATCTAAAACTCAGCATTACTACTAATAATGAACTACAGTGTATTTGAGAAACAATGATCTGATGTAGATAAATAACAATTGGTGATTCTTTTACTTAAAACATTTTAAAGTAAATCTACCCAGATTTATTAATGTTAGTATCGTATATTATGTTTAAAAAAAAAAAAGATAGTTTTAATTGCCAAAATTATTGCATATGATAAGAAATCAAAAGTGAAGAAAACTTATTGCAGTATAATATTAGAGCCTTATTTTTGTTTTGCTTTCAATAACAGAGCATTCATCATTCTTTATATTTATCGGTTTTGTAAACCCTTTCCCCTCTTTAAGTAAGAATAAATTCTAGAGTCTGATAATTTAAAAATTCTTATTTATTTATTTATTTATTTGTTTCTCAATAACATATATACATTAAATCAAAGGTTTTCACAGGGAAACAAATATACAAAATATAATTTTCAGATTCCTCTATATATAAATGACACTAATTTCCACTGACATTTTAGACAAATCACATTTGCTACCCTCTGCGTAAAGAATATTACGCACACATGAAAAAAAAGTATAAGACTATAAAGAGACTAATAGTATTGTATGTAGTAGAGATATAGAATGGGACTAACAGAAAAATAAAATTTCTAGCCACCATAATGAATGCATAAAGAAATTAGTTAAAATAAGTAGTGTCATAATTTAAAAAGAAATAATAGGAAGAAAAATATAGTAAATGGTGTATAGAATAGACCAAAGAAGAATGGAATAGAAAAGACTTTCATATAAAGTATAAACAAATGGAAACTCAATGAAACTAGTATAATGCTAAAAATAAGACCATAAAGAGGAGAAATATAAGAGATGAAGTAAAAAAAAGGGGGGACTGGATGAAGAATACTAAAGATAATTGTAAATAAAAAACTCATAAAACATTACTCACAATGAGTATTTCTTTAATGTGTTTTTTTTTCAGGTATGCAGACAAATTTTTGCATAACCAGAAAAATATGCAGCATATAAAATACGTTTTTTTTTTGTAGTATGTATTCTGTGAATATTTAGAATAATAACTACAAAATTATATACTTTGTATTTTATTTAATAACTGTAAAAGAAAGATCACAACTGAAAAAAGCTATAAATTACAAAACCATTCTGATTTAAATTTTACATACACGTCTTTACTTAGAACCATTATTGAACAAATTTCTAAATGAGTATAATAAAATATGCTTACAATCTATATCATATATATATACAATTCATGCTAAATTATTATATGAATTAATAACTAGAGAGACTGATTATTGAATAGAAGTTTTCTGAGATTTTTCTCTCCAGAAAAATGAAAAAAAAAGTCTAATTGAATATAACTATTATCCTTAATCATAAAAATAATGAAAATATATATTATACAGAAGATTTAATTAATAATACGCTGATGCATTGCAGTGAAACTTTTTTTATGTAATAATTTGTAGGCTTTTTTTTTTTATATATTCTAATTTACAGACTTAGCACTTTCAGAGCCCTTGTTGCTCCATATTCATAGTCTCTTTAGATTGTTAGTTATATGCAAATGTATGCAAATTGCCTCCTATACCATCCATTTTTTAGAAATAGCAAAATAAGTGTCTCTTATATTTATTGATTTGGCATCGCTGGTAATGAAACAACTTCCTTAATTTTCCTCTTGACATCATTTCTTTCCATGCATAAAATGTCAGCCTTGGAGGCTCAAATAAAAGGTGTTCCTGCACAGGGTTACTGAATTCAAACAAAAATAAAAATTAGCAATTCAGTAGAGGCAGATAAAATCATTACAACACATAAACACATAAATTAATTACAGGAGTAATTGATTTATATTATTATTACTTTAATAATATGAAAATTTAAATATTAGATTATGAAAGTATCATAATTTTTTTATTTCAAATTCACCACATGCGAAATAATGCAATAACCTCTAAACAATATCTACTTATACTGTAGCTTACATATACTCTGTGTTGTATAATCTTTAAGTAAACAAAAAATTAACCTTGAGAATAAAATTAGTAATTGCATAATTACCCTCTTATTAACATAATATTTTACTTCTACTTCAATAAATATTTTTATTAGTCTAATTTCAACAAAATACCAAAACATAATAGTCAACATAACAAAACAAACATTGCATATACAAGTTTTTGCCTGATTAAGAAAGTTAAAAAATGTTAAATTCAATTATTACTTGAATGCTGCCCACATGAAAACTTAAAGCCAGTTGGTCAATCATTTTTTTGTGTACAGTTATACAACCAGTAGTTAAAATAGCAAACTCAGAAACTGCAAATTCTTTTATTAATTCAAAAGGACAAAAAAAACACCTCATTTTAGACAAATAAATTAACTAATGTGCTTTGCCCATTAATTTGATGCATGAATACCATATAATCTAAAGTAATTAGTTATATGATAAATAATTAGATTAATGAAGATATATATATGCAAATCTCCAGGTGATAATAGAAACAGATACTATAAAAAATACATATACATATCTTGCATTTATTATATGTTTGAATCACAATGGAATAATAATAGAATTAAATTTTAAGTAAATAAAAAGAGTAACATAAGAAATAGGTAAGACATTTATTAATTAAAGATTCTATAAAAACATTTTCAAATTGGTTGAATGATTAAAAAAGTATAAATAATAGAAAACAAATTCAAATAAAAGGTGGGAATTATTCAAGGAAAACATGTACTGACAATAGGTAAATTACAAGAGTTTTAAAAAACTTGAGTTGGCATTAGAATAAATATCAAAATAATAAAAAGAAGAAATGATATTATATAAATACTAATAAAGGTTGAACTTGAATATCTTAGCAATAAATCAAGATGTAAAATACTTTAGAATATATAGAGATAGAAGAACTGCAGAAAAAAAAATTGTTTAAGAACTTTAAGATTATCACATAAATGAAAACATAATTGAATTTTAAAATAGTAAATGATTAATAAAGAAAGTGATCATTATGAATAAGTGATAAAAATGTATATGCTTCATTCAACTAATGATTATAATAATTTATTTATGAACAAGTATTTCAAATTTAATTACATGTTGGCAAAATGTCAGTTCAGCATTTAAGGTGAACAATAGTAATCATAAATACTAGTCCAGCTTTGGCGTAACCATTAATATAGTCTTATAAAATAATGCCATCTTGGATACATGATTAACCAGTCAGCAGAAAGTATAATTTTAATCCATTGTAGTAGTAAACAAGTTCAATGTGGTTTTTAGTACAGGATAGAATAATGAACTTGAGAGCTAAAAATTCTGGATTGAAGTTAACTTGTAATAACCACTGTTCAAAATTCACATAATTTTCTGACAACTTAGAATTCAAATTTTGCATTATAAAAGAGTAAACATAGAAATAAAGTCTTTAGTGATCATTTACTGAGAATATAAAAGCATCAAGTTAAATTACTAAAAATTAATCACTCAAAAATAGATTTCTTGATGATAATTAAATTGTAAGAGATAAAAAAAACCCAGTGTTATAGATCTAAACTACTACTACTTAAAATTTACTTCATTTTAATTAGGGTTTTTAAATATTGTTAGATGTATTGTCTCTTACATACATATATATTCTCACAATCAATTGAAATAAATAGAAACAAAAGACAACTGATTGATATACAACTTAATTTAATATCAAACAGGCAAAACTCTTTATACAGTATTGCCACTTAGTGCAAACCAGAGTAATCAATGAATGCCAGAAGGCTTGTGCATAAAATCCCCATCTAGTTCCTACTCATCCAATATCCCCAGACTAGTTTCTGGCTTGTGGCCTTCATCAGTGAAGAGCCTTGGATCTGAGAGCACTGCACATAGATCTTAGGATCTAATGCAACCCTCTAGCAGCCACCTTTTATCTCTACTTAACTACAAAACTATGAGTCTCATTGAAAATGCAATATTTTCGATCCAAGCTCATTAGCTTATATAATCATATAGATCTGAACTCAGTTCAGTACCTATACATTTTGGTGTCTTCGGTTCTTCAATAACCATAGCCACCACTATCCTATTAGGCAGGGTTAGTTTTAAGTCAATAAACATCACATGATCATCATTTCTTATGCTTGCTTATAACTGTTATTAAAACAGGCAAAACTCTCCATACAGTATTGCCACTCAGTGCAAGCCAGAGTAATCAATGGATACCAGAAGGCTTGTGTATAAAATTTCCATCTAGTTCCTACTCACCCAATATCCCCAGGCTTTTCTGACTTGTAACCTTCATCAGTGAGAAGCCTTGTGTTTTCAATTTGAGACTCATAGATTTGTAGTTAAGTAGAGATAAAAGGTAGATGCTGAAGGGTTGCATTAGATCCTAAGATCTAGGTTCAGTGCTCTCAGATCCAAGCCTCCTCACTGACAAAGGCCACAAGCCAGAAACTAGTCTGGGGATATTGGATGAGTAGGAACTGATGGGGATTTTATGCACAAGCCTTCTGGTATCCATTGATTACTCTGATTTGCACTGAGTGGCAATACTGTATGGAGAGTTTTGCCTGTTTTAATAAGTTATAATCAAGCATAAGAAATGGTGATCATGTGATGTTTATTGGCTTAATTTAATATCATTTAATTGATTTTTATTCCCATATGAACCATCTCAAAATGCCATTTTTTAAATTTAACCTATCACCATGAAGGTTTTAAAGCTTTATACAGTCTCTAGTAGTCAGCACTAGAAATAAACTCATAAAAAACAATATATATATATATATATAATTTTCCTCTTTTTTAAATCAACCTTATCATCAGTGCATGAGTAAAGGAGGATGCCAGATTTTCTACTTTATTTAATTTAGTAATAGTGGAATTTCATTATTTTATGGAAAAGCTTTAAATATAAGGGTTTGGAAAATGGTGAAGAAGTCATATTGGCCATGAACTGGGATTTGAATCAGTTCTAAATGAAAGTTTTTAAAGTGATGAGTAGATTTAAAATTTTTCTTTAAGTATCCAAACAGAACTTTTTCAGTTAACTATATAGTTATTAATTGTTAATTGGATATTAAGCTATTATTAGATAGAGGCTAAACTGGGTTGATGATATGAGTGATGCTACTAGTGAGAAAATGTTATACTTTTATGGGTGTAGAATATATAGGTTTTATTTTTATAAAATAGCTTTCTTATATTATTAAACAATTCAAAACAAAGCAAAACTCTTCATATAGTAGTGCCATCTTTTGCTAACAAGAGCAATCAATGGATGCCAGAAGGCTTGTGCATAAAATCCATATCTAGTGCCTACTCATCCAATATTCCCAGACTAGTTTCTGGGTTGTGGCCTTCATCAGTGAGGAGCCTTGGATCTGAGAGCACCTAGATCTTAGGATCTAATGCAACCCTCCAGCACCCACCTTTTAACTCTATTTAACTACAAAACTATGAGAATGAAATTGAAAACACAATTAATATTTTCAATCCAAGCTCAATAGCTTATATAGTCATATGGGTCTGAACTCAATTCAGCACCCATACATTTTGGTGTCTTTGGCTTTGTTTTGAATTGTTTAATAACAATTATGTGCTAGTATGAGATAGTGATCATGTGATGTTTAGTGGTTTAACACCAATCCTGCCTAATAGGATAGTGGTGGCTATACTTGTTAAAGAAGCAAAGACACCAAAATATATGGGTGCTGAATTGAGTTCAGACCCATATGACTATATAAGCTATTGAGCTTGGATTGAAAATATTAATTGTGTTTTCAATTTCATTGTCATAGTTTTATAGTTAAATAGAGTTTAAAAGGTGGGTGCTGGAGGGTTGCATTAGATCCTAAGATCTAGGTGCAGTGTTCTCAGATCCAAGGCTCCTCACTGATGAAGGCCACAAGCCAGAAACTAGTCTGGGGATATTGGATGAGTGGGCACTAGATAGGGATTTTATGCACAAGCCTTCTGGCATCCATTGATTGCTCTTGTTAGCACAAGATGGCACTACTATATGGAGAGTTTTTGCTTTGTTTTGAATTGTTTAATAACAATTATGTGCTAGTATGAGATAGTGATCATGTGATGTTTAGTGGTTTTTCTTATATTATGTTAAGAAAATGGTAATCAATAGTTGAATAATCATTAATAATAATAAATTTATTAATAGAGGTCATGATTGGTGAAATTGTTTTCATTAAAAAGCTTACACATAACTATACTTCTGAATTTAAAAATTACAAATTATCATTTTAAACATTGTCTGATCACTTTCATTTTCACTTAATAGGCAGATCATGTTATGCATTTATATATTGCATTTTTATTCTAAATTTCTATAATTTAATAATAATAGTATATAAAAAGAAAAGTTATAGTCTTCAATAGTATTCCTTTAGAACAAATTTTTTTCCACCAATTCTCCACAAATATTGAAACTTATTGGAATGATAGATACTAGTTGGTGAGAATTTTTGTGGTTTCGCATTTTTAATTTAAAATAAAGATTTTTATTTTCCTATCAATATTGAATGGCAAACTATATTACCAAATGACGTCTTTCTGTTGAAAATTCTGAGCTACATGATAGTTTTTCAGCTCTTAAAAACATTTCCTACTCTACTTTGTATTTGAACCTCAGTTCATGAACCCATTACAACAAAAGATTTCTCTTCTACTAATATAATCTTATCTTCTAAATATCACACCTATATAAAGGGTGGCATAAAAGTCATTTCATTTTAAAATTTAAATAAAACTATTTTATTTATTTATGTCATAGGTATACGGTCTGAACGAAGCTAAAAATTGAATATATATATATATACATTTGTTATAAAAATATATGTGTGTATGTAGTTGTATGATATGTATAAATAAAGAAATATTCATATTGTCCGTTGCTGTGACTATCAAAAAATTGAATTATCAGAATGCTAAAATTCAACTGTATCATCTCACCAGGTCAAAGATTTATTTTTTCTCTCAATTTTATATATATCACCATAAGCCTAAACGTTACTAAAATAAACTGAATTAAAATATAGCAATTAGCGATAAATAATGAATAATGATTATAGTTATGATGTCTTTGTAATATCATTATTTACCTTTTTAGATCTTTATTCTATGTATATGCGAGTACATATGTTTTAATGTCAGATTTTTGAAAATATCTACATTTTTTTTTGTTTACTCTTTTCAACATTATACACACACATATCAAACTAAATTAAGAAACTAATTTAACAGTACATAAAGCTTAATAATCAATATTAAATGCAGCATAAAATAATAAATGATGCCAGATATTACTGACTTTGTAATTAATCTTCTTAAATTATAGTAGAGCAAAATATTTAGTGATATTCACTGATAACCAAAATAGACATTCAACAAAAGATTTTTTTTTTGTATAGGATATCATTATAATTATGGTAAAAATATGGAAACACATACTTATATATTAAACTAATCAATAGAAAATAATTTGATCATATAATTGGTTGTGCTAAAGAAATTTTTATAATAAGAAGTTTAAAAAAAGTGGTATTTAAAAAGATGAAATCTGTAAAGAAAATAGAATTTGTTATAAAAAGAGAGAGAGAGAGAGAGAGAGAGAGAGAGAGAGAGAGAGAGAGAGAGAGAGAGAGAGAGAGAGAGAGAGAGAGAACTCTCTGAGGACTTTGTTGAAAACTGCAATTTAGACAAGATTAATGAAAGCATTATTCAACTTTAATGTAAAGTATATATTAACTTTGTAAGAGTATACACAGTCCTGCTCACACGCATATATATATAATAGATGAAGTATCATTAATAAAAAGATGTTGTTTTTATATAAGAATCGAGTGTGGTGATATTATCTGAAGATTAGATGACTACATTTTCTTGAAACTAATCTGAAGGCCGCCATCTTTATCTTGAACTTAATACTCTAGAGATTTTAATAAAATACGAAAATGAAAAAAAAAATGCATATACATTTTTTAAAAATTGCGTTGAAAAATAAAAATTTTTGATGAAGCATATTATTTTCATATATTAAAAAATATTATTTACATATTTACTTGTCAATCTTTTTCATGATCTTAATTTTAAGACAATATAAATCATAATTAGAAGTCGTTTAAATAATAGACATCGATTCTTGAGGTTCGTATAAAAAGCATTTCTCTAGAACAATCTACCTTCTATTTTGTTTTTGAGTTCTCTTGAAAACATCTACATTATTGTGATGATGAAATTAATCCCATTACTGAGGTCCTCTTTTTTTCACCATTAATCTTTCCACCGATTTATTCTATTTGATAATTTTATGTAATAACCCAAAAAATAATTTCACCTTGATCTTCTGTGTTTCAAGTGTTAACGCAATAATAATCTGACCAAGCATTGAGACTTATTTGTTTTCTTTGCTATTCATGCAATACTACAAAGTTGTTTTTTTTTACTAATGTAACAATTTCAACCCATTAATTCTTTTTGTCCATCTTTTACACATATAAAAAATAATAGCAAACACACCGTAAGCTGAAGGATTCTCATTTTTATTTTTAAAAATTTTAAATGCTAATAATATATATATTTAATTGCATAAATTCATTTATTATAGTCATTTAATTTTTTTAATATGTTAAAAAGAAAACATTTTAAATAATAAACAAAGTACAGATTAAAGTGAGTATTATAAATATATTTTGTAGGAATGTAAAACATTTGGTTTTGATTTTTTTTAGAACATATTTCAGATCATTAAGGGTATATATATATATCTTGTTTGCATTTAATTAAGTATTCATATAATAAATTTATTTTTAATGCTGTCAATTTTTATTTAAGAATGGTGTATAATTGGTATGTCTAATGTGGAAGAATAATTTTGTAAATTATAAGCATAGTAATATATTATAAATGTTAAAAATATAATATTGTTAAAGTGAATGCTATTGCAAAAGATGTGATGTATAAGGCATTGCAGGTAACTTGTTATAAAAGATTACCTATAATAGGTTATGCAAAATTTTTAGCATCTTTAATGTTGTATATGGATGTATTTTAATATATTTATAAAGCAAATATTTATTGTAAGATCTTAAAATTAGATAGATTTTATAGGTGGAGTTACAGTATAAAAATAAAAAAAATATTTTATTTTTTTTATCTTTGTTATCCTATTTTTATGTATTGGATTAGATTTTTTTATTGACTAGCAGCAGTATAGTTATTGTTGGTGGCAATTGTTCATAGATATGTCAGCAATATCAATTAAAATATGTGGGAGAAAACATACACAAAACATTCCTATACATTAAGTTGAAATTTTTAGAAACAGGTAAAACAGCATTCATATAAACATCAGAAGCAGATGTTAACTAGCAGCAATCAATAATACGAATACTTGATTGGGATTTGATTTTATGCATTCATCTGATCCAACCTGAAGATTTTTCTGTTTGTCTGTTCAATACATTGTACAGGCTTAACATGTTTGAAAATTTTTTAAATTTGAAAGTATTTTAAAGTAAGATTAAAGTAAAAGGCATAGTGTGATTATTATGTTCCAAGAGTATTAATTAAATAGTAGCCAGGGGAGCATCAATAATTTTAATTAAATTAACACAAGTTTAGTAACAAAACAATTTATTTATCAATAATAAATATGAATAATAATTTGGAACTCCATAAGAAATAAATGCAGTCTATTATTAGTCCTCTAGTTGTGTGTTTCACTTTTCACTCACACACATCATATTATAAGCAACATTATGTGTTCTAATTACAAATAATTCTACACACATGTGCTTGTTATTGTTATATATATATATATGTAAATTTATAAATAAATATTAGAAAATACAGTATTTAAAAGTTTATAAAAATATTATTATAACCGTCACTTAGAAAATATTGAAATTTATTATAATGAATTGTTAAACGTTGGATATAATTATGATTGTGTTTATTATATTGTTAAAAATTTTAATTCTAAATATAAAAATAATATTAATAATAATGTTAATTCTTCTGATAAAAAATTTTGGATATCAATGCGATATATTTCAAAACAACAGGCAAGTTTCATTAAGAAAATTTATAAAGATATATGTGATATTGCATTTTATGCACCACCTACATTAAATAAATTAATAAATAATTCAAAAGATAAGACTTTATTGTCAAATAAAAATTATATCATTTACAAATGAACATGTAGGTGTGGCAGTGTATATATAGGTGAATCGAGATGCACATTAGAAAAAAGCACAAAGGAGCACTTGTTATTATTAAAAAGGATTTAAAATACAAAACAAAATTATAAAAATAATAATTTATCAGCTTCTGTCTTTTATGACCATAATAAATTATGTACATATGGTTTTGATTTTAATTATAGTAATGTAAAAATATTGGAAACTGAAAGAAATAATAAAAAAAGAAAAATTAAAGAAGCGATGTTAATATATAAATACAAGAAAGATTTAATTAATAGGCAAGCAGCAAACATTAAGATCATGGAATTATGGGAAAGTTGACATCATGGAATTATGGGAAAGCTGACATTTTAAAGTATTAGTTGACAAAAACTACAAAGATAGTTAGTATATTATTTTGAAGAAATACAGACATCAATTTGTAATATTATATATATATACTTTCTGAAGCAATTAAGCCTCTGGCAATTCAATATTTTACTTTAGTTGACAATCTGCTATTAAATATAAACTGATCATACTCTCTCCAAGGTTTCATTATACTTACTTAGTACGCACACTTTTCATGCACTAATTAGCCATCTCTATGCTAAGCCTAGTTTTAGATTAGTGTTTTTATATGAGTCTGATCATTCACATATAAAAATGGTGAATTATCATAATAATTTTGTTATTATACTTGCAAGTTATTAATATTAGCATATGTAGAGTTTTTCTAGACCATATTAAAATTGAAATAATGAATTCAGGAACTATCTTTACATATTTACACAATTATGAAATCCATTTTATTTACAGTCTATGTCTATATAATATATGCACAGACATTCTACAAACTAAATAAAAACTTTTTTGGCAAAAAAGTAAAAAAAAAGTATATTACACAAGTATGTAAGACATTTTTATAACAATTTTTGTTTTAATTATATATAACTTAATATCTTTTTTAAACATTAATAGTGAAATTCTTAATAAATGGACAGACACATATTTGAATATTTTTTGTAAATATTGCAAATAATTTTAATTAATTATTATAGTCAGTAGAGTGTTTTTATACCCAAGATAATAAAAACAAAAACCAAGAAAATATTTAAATTGCTATGACTTTCTAACCATCAATAACATATTCTATATTTTATTTTTAAAATGCAGTATATAAAATATCTTTTTTTCCAGACTTTTAGAAATTAAATCTAATTTAGGTATGTTTTCCATTTTGAATTTTATTCATACTTTTGATAAAAACCTGAGCTATATGTTCATACAAAGATTTTCATGGGGTACATATATAAATGATATAATTTTTGGTTCATCCGTGTATGATTTTTATTATAAATATACCAACATTTCAGCTTGATTACACAAGCCATCAAGTGGGTGATGAATTTAATACTATAAAGTGATTGTGTAAGCGCTGTAAACATTCATTTACAACAATGTTAAACTTCCATTAATAGAAAAAAACAGGTAAAAATTGAAAAATAAAATAAAAATCAGAAACCATTCAGATTCATGAAAAAATAAATAAAAAACAAATTATATCAATAAACATGATGACACATGCAAACTTGCTCCTATTGGAAGTATTTTTGCAAACACATTAATCTGAATTGTTTATGACTTTAATTTTATTTTGCAATTTTATATACTTATTTCTTCTATTGATGGAACTTTAACATTGTTATAAATCAATGTTTACTATCATTTTTATAGTATTCTATTCATCACCCAGTTGATGGATTATGTGATCAAGCCAAATTATTAGTATATTTATAATAAAAATCATACATGAATGAACCTGATTATATTATATTTGACTACAAGTATAATTTATATATATATATATATATATATATATATATATATATATATATATATATATATATATATATATATATATATATATATATATATATATGGAATTTAGATGTAATTATAGGAATTTGAACACAGACTTTAATTTCTCTTCAGCTATCCACTCTATCTCATATAATCAATATACATGACCACACACATGTGAAAAGGATAAATGATCTCCAATATATGTAATTCATGTCAAGCCAACACTCATCAGTTGGTACTGATCATCATCTTCCAATCATATATATAATCAGTGCTCAGTTTGAATTAATATAGCAAATCTTCAAACTTTAATAAGTTTGTGTGTTCCATCATCAGATTTTCATTGGCATGGGTGACTGAAGAGTTGGAAGGTGGAATAGATTGTATCCTATCCATTAAAGTTTGAAGATTTGATATTTTAATATAAACCAAGTACTGATGATGCTCTGGACCAACTGATGAGTGCTAGTTCAGTTTGAAATACATATATTGGAGACTATTTATCTTTTACACATGTATATGGTCATGTGTATCAGTTGTATGAGATTGAGTAGATAGCTGAAGAGAGCTTGAAAGTCTCTGTTCAAATCTCTGTAATTATATACATATATAATACAATACCCGTTTTTCTTATATATATATATATATATATATATATATATATATATATATATATATATATATATATATATATATGTTGAAGTAAAAATTTTCATAGACAAAAGATGTAACATTTTATAATGACATTCAGGATCAAACATGTAAAATATTAAAAATTATAACTATTGATGTTTCAGCAAAATGACATGCCTTCATCTGAATAAAGATGTTATTAGGTGATCATTGCAAAGATGTGAATAGTAGTTGTAAAAGATTAATTAAGAATATTGTTTACAACAAATTTCTATATTTTTGCATTAAACTTTATATAATAATATCTTTATCCAATTGAAGGCAAATGTTACTTTGCTGAAACCATACATTTTAATATTTTACATGGCTGATCTGAGTGAATCATAATACTTGTGTACAAGAGAATATGTATATGTACAATCAGATACCTTAAGATCAATGATTATAATGACCAATGCAACTTTGTACCATCTATAGTCTCTGTTTCTATCCTGGTCAGTTGAACATGGCTGTTATTCTGGGATTAGCCATATCTGCAAAAGTAGACATTGTTGACTTCGGGGTCATTTAAATCTGGTGACATAACAATCTATTAGATAACATTTCATAGATTGTATGATATAATATATTTTGTTGTTTTTAAATAGTTGCTTAATTTATTTATACATAAGTTTATTATTATTGGTTATATATATATATATATATTTGGATACCATATATATAAAGAATCAAGTCCAAATCTTTTATTATACAAAAAAGAAAAGGAAACAGAATTTTTTTAAAAATACAATTATTATTAAAAAATTAGATATAACTGGTAAATTAAATAATAAATTTACAAATAATGAAATTAATCATTACAATTATAATAAACGTTTTCTCCTACAATTAGATTCTAAATACCGGTATTCATTCCTTTATAAAATGATTAAACAATGAATACTTTGATATCTATAAATATATATGCATATATGCCTGAGTGTATTTAATATATAAAAGGAATCTTTTCTAATAGTATCTGACTCTCATAGTTTTTTATAGTGAAAATTTATATAACAAAATTGGACTTTGAGATAATTATCTACTTTTATAATAGATAACTAAATAATCAATTAAAACATATTCTTTACCATGTCGTTGTTCTATTTGAATATCATTGCAATATATGTGTTTAATACATATAGTGCAATTATATAAACATATGTTGGAATGTGGCATTTGATGATATCTTTTTAAAATAAATTTTCACAAAACATTCTATAAAATTATTGATGTCTATATCATATATTTTTAAATTATAATAAATGAAAAAAATATTGCTTCTTTTAATAAGTAATTAACAAAGCCATTTAGATATTTAAATTTTAACTATTTTTTCAATTATAAACATTTATTAAATTTCAAAATTACTCTGACTCTCTTTGGTAATAATATTGTTAACAACGGCTTTTAATTCAGCATGATCATAAAAATGTATTAATGATTCATAATTACAACATATCGTTAAAATAAATGCAATAATACTTTTAACTGTAACTTTTAGATAGCTATGCATTAAGAATCCCTGAAGTATTTTGTGTCCATGCTATCATTTGTTAATTCATGCCATGTTTTTTAAATAGTTTAAATACACAAACATATGGGGTTTTAGTAATCTTAGCATTGACTATTATTTTTTAATTAAATCAATCTAATACATGAGGTTCAATAGCTATAAGTCAAGAATTGCGGTATGCAATTAAATCATTATATAAAGAAATGATAATGTACTTTGTACTGAAGATTTATGTGAGTAAACTACAAAATATTTCTAATCTATCATTTAAGAACATAATTGATTCTTGTTTTTTTATTATTATTATTATTATTATTATTATTATTAAATATAGTTTTACTTCTGAATATTATGTAAACAAAACACTTATTTATAAGTAAGTTTTAGTGGATCCTCCAAAACGTTAAGCCTATCTAAATTAACATTTAATTTATATCTTCTCCACTAAAACTTACTTATAAGTTTTGTTTACATATTATTATTAATGAAGAGTATCTATGAGTACACATGGACAATGAATTTATGATTAAACCATAAAAAAATTATAATTTCTTATAACAATTATCTTTAACTTATACAATATCAATTTACTTTATTTTACATACTTGTGTTGTAGAAGCTATTTATGACTAATATTTGAATCACACAAATGTAAGGCATCTGAAAAATATCAATACTAAACAGTGGAGCTGCAAATCACACTGAATCTAACTACACGACTTCAACTATATATTATTCAAAGAAAAATTTAAATAAACAAAAAATGTGAACAAACAAACAAAAAAATAATTAAAATTTACAAATTTTATGACGTTTGAGAAGCTTTTTAGAGCTTTTTTTTTGTTTTCTCTGAATATCATATGCAATCATGTTTAAAAATAAGTGTAAAATTTGTTTATAAATTTTACAATAAAATAATAGTCATTTTTACACTTTGGCCTACCATACTTGTTTATTTATATATATA